>OX384046.1:3904992-4107492 GCA_947534325.1 Agonum fuliginosum
ACATTTGTTACTACGTAAAATTTAAATGATTATGACATGACAGTGACAATAGTAAAATATGCTTTATATCTTCTTCTGCAGTTTAAATAAAATGACTAATAGTATATTATGCAACAAGGAAGTGAAGTGTATGATTTTTTCCAGAGGTGTAAGATTGTAACCCGACCTGTAGTAAATATGTTGTACAAAATATATTGATAAATATAAATTTTAATTATAGGTACTTACTTTTGAAGATTGCGCTCATATTCTTCAATTAGCAAAATATTAACAATTCCGTCTAGTGCCATATTGCATATGATTTGACATGTAAATTAAGGGGTATTAAAATTTAAAGGAATCTGGAAACATGCATTTAATTTTCTTGTATTTAGCGGCATTTTTTAGTGGGATCATTTAAAATTTTAACGAATTTGTTGTTACAGAATCGCAAAATATATTTAAAGGCTACTAAATTTTTAACGGGCTTTAAAATTTAACGGAAGTGATACAGAATACACCTCAATATCTAAAAATTTATTTTAATATTTTGATTATGTTCGTACTATTTTATTTATAATCTCCTTAGTTAAAATAAATTATTTATAACCTCATTAGTTAAAATAAACAAGTTGTTAAACCTTTGCTGCTTTGCTTTATTTTTAAATTAATTGCAAGTTTATTTTAGATTTATTATTATTATTTTCAACTATTAATACAATTCAAAATAGTATATTAAAACATAAGTTAGGGAAGGCGACTTTTTCTAGCAAGAGTTCGAAATTCGCACACGAGCGCGTATGAACGAGTGACCGAACAAACGAGTGCTAAAGATCTAGAGAAGCCTTCCGTAACGAATGTTTTATACTATTTTCTCTGTTTAGGCAGTTTTTGTTTCAATTTAAATTATTTATTTATTTGACAGTTTGCATTAGGGAATTTTTTGGTAGAATAATTATGCTGGTGACAGTAATTTGTGCTCGACAATTGATGAGTTTTGTTTGTTGCCTAGGTTCTTTGTGTATTATTTAAATTTGTTTTATAGTTTTATATTAATCAAATAAATTAAAATGTCAGATAGAAAAATTTATGAAAGAAGCAGCCGACAGAGACTATTTTTCAATAAAAGTAAGCCAAGTAATTTAGTAATTATATTTAAATTATAATAATTGTAGAACAATATTTTTAGGTTCTGCCAATAATGGGTTATTCCGGCGTGTGCAGAAGGGATGAATTCACTAATATAATGTTAATAGATGAAATTGAGTACAACATTTATTCTATTTTTATAATAATATCAAAAACTCAAACGAATGGTCCAAGATGATTTGCAAACGAATGAAGTTTGGAGTAATTTGATCAAAAATTATGATAATTAATTTTAAGACAAGCTGTAGTAAAAAACAAGATTAATATTATATTTTTTTATATTATTTAGTTTATCTTTGTATGAAATATAAATATTAATTTAGTTTGCTTGTTTCATTTGATTCAAATTAATAAAATTAACATCAAAAGTGAATCCCGTTTTGTCAAAATTGTTCGTTGTCCGTTGCCTAGATATTTTGTTTATTTAATGCAGTGCTACCAGTCGCTGATAACAAAATTTCACCAAAAATCGTAGGTAATGAAGCTCATACCAGCATCAAAATTAGAACTGGTATGAAATCATTCTAGTTCCGAAACAGAGAAAATATGTATATAATGTTACGAATTACGAATACCTATACTTATCATTAGAATACCGAGGATCTAGGAAGATTCTTCGAAGGAAAACTCTGATTGAAGTGAACTAAATAAAGAACCTCTTACCCTTCTTGAGTTCCACATATTCGGTTTTGGTTCAAACTCTGATTGAACTGAACTAAATAAAGAACCTCTTACCCTTCTTGAGTTCCACATACTCGGTTTTAGTACAAACTCTGATTGAAGTGAACTAAATAAAGAACCTCTTATCCTTCTTGAGTCCCACATACTCGGTTTTAGTACAAACTCTGATTGAACTGAACTAAATACAGAACCTCTTACCCTTCTTGAGTTCCACATACTCGGTTTTGGTTCAAACTCTGATTGAACTGAACTAAATAAAGAACCTCTTACCCTTCTTGAGTTCCACATACTCGGTTTTAGTACAAACTCTGATTGAAGTGAACTAAATAAAGAACCTCTTATCCTTCTTGAGTCCCACATACTCGGTTTTAGTACAAACTCTGATTGAACTGAACTAAATAAAGAACCTCTTACCCTTCTTGAGTTCCACATACTCGGTTTTAGTACAAACTCTGATTGAAGTGAACTAAATAAAGAACCTCTTATCCTTCTTGAGTCCCACATACTCGGTTTTAGTACAAACTCTGATTGAACTGAACTAAATAAAGAACCTCTTACCCTTCTTGAGTTCCACATACTCGGTTTTGGTTCAAACTCTGATTGAACTGAACTAAATAAAGAACCTCTTACCCTTCTTGAGTTCCACATACTCGGTTTTAGTACAAACTCTGATTGAAGTGAACTAAATAAAGAACCTCTTATCCTTCTTGAGTCCCACATACTCGGTTTTAGTACAAACTCTGATTGAACTGAACTAAATAAAGAACCTCTTACCCTTCTTGAGTTCCACACACTCGGTTTTAGTACAAACTCTGATTGAACGGAACTAAATAAAGAACCTCTTACCCTTCTTGAGTCCCACATACTCGGTTTTAGTACAAACTCTGATTGAACTGAACTAAATACAGAACCTCGTACCCTTCTTGAGTCCCACATACTCGGTTTTGGTACAAACTCTGATTGAACAGAACTAAATAAAGAACCTCTTACCCTTCGACCATAAATAGGCTAGACTAAGTACTGGTGCTTTTGTTTTGAAGCCAACATCTACGGTTCGGGGAGCGGTGTGGTGCCCCTATAACGAAGCACTGAGGGTTGCTGACATTGACATTCGAAGGTGGACGAAAGGTCGATGACTGACAGATATATTAATATATCTACAACATTTATTTATGTATTTTAAAATACTAGTTATTGTATTGAAATTCTAGGATTTTCAAAGAAATAAAATAAAATAATTTTATTAATGAACATACTATTTAATTTTATGAAAATACAAAAATAAAAATAATTAAACATAAATAAGAAGAAAACGTGGCATATAGCAAATAAGATAAACAATGAGACCAACATCATAATCAATCACGTAAAATGAAATAACAAGTATTGTTGTAAATTTAACGACAGTTTTTCTATGGCACCGTCTTGCTGAACTATGAGTGTATAATATAGGTAGATGTAATTGCTAATTGGCCAAAAATGTAAATTACTGATTTTTAAAAAGAATGGTTTTGGTTAATTTACTTCTTATTCTGTCTTTAACATCCGAAAAGTTTTTAGTACTATGAAATATTCGCAAATTGAAATAGTGTTTTGAAATGTTTTTAATAACTTGTATAGCATGGTTATTTAGCGGCTGATCTTCCAATAAATTATTAAAATTAAATTAATTTAAAATAGTATGTGGCATCATGTTTAAGAGTCGGATTGATAAAAATTCTAAAATATTTTTTCTTCTTAAACCTCGTGCTTCTTGCTCTCTGTAACATTTTTCAGCCAATTTACATATTTTTATTACAAATGGGGAAGCATTTGTGAGTTTTCCATATGTCTTTCTTATTTGTAAACTAGACGTAGTTTCTTCTGTGACTAAAGATTTGCAGCATTCATCACAGGACGTTGACTTTAGCAGTCGTTTAACAACAAATCCTGCGATATATGTAACTACGTCGTTCTGATATGTGGTTAGGTGCCAAACTTTAGATGAAGTATAGTCGTGGTCAGTTTCGTCAACAATCTTTAAATATTCTTCAGATTCAACTAAATTATCTCCCATTTCAGTTATATTTATGGGTCTGCTGCTAACATGCAAAATTGAGGTGTTGTCCAATGCAATGCAATTCCCGTAAACAGATCCTTTTAGTTCTGTGTGACATATTAATTTTTTATAGGTAGATTCAAACTGTAGTGCGTTTGGGTTATTATTTGAACCACCTTTACTCCTTACTGCACTAAAAAAGATCTCTAAATGGTCCTGGCTAAATTTGTGGAGTAGTAAAAATTTTAGTTTTGGAGTTTCTGATTGAATTAAATCTTCATATAATTTTTTCAAACTTTCAATTAAAATAAGGAAGCCAACAAATCCAGTCTTTCTTCTTCCTTGCAATACAAATTTTTAATTTGCTTACGTAAGTTATAAACGTTTCCATTTTCTCCAGGATATTTTTCCAAGTTTTAGAATCAACTGGTTTTTTATAAATATATTTACATAGCAAATTTCTACTATTGAATATATCAAATAAATCGTTCATTAAAAGGCAAAATTTTGCTGTTTCATGGCAATCTTTAAAATCGGGTAAAGCTAAATCTTCACTTAAAAATGTCAATGCATCCGCAACGCTGCGACTGAAAGTTTGTGCTGCTACTTTTACTCGTATTTTTTCCTGAAACCAATTAATATGCCTACTTCGTAATTTGTTTCCCGCGTGGAGACCTTGTTGTTCTTGAAAATAGTTTAACGTTTTAAAATATTCCCATTTTATAACCCACCATCTTCATGTTTAATTTCCTGAACACTTGCCAGACAATTCCTTATTAATTTTAACATATGACACGCCTCGGGCATTACGTAAACAGGTTGCATTGTTGACGGATGTTTAAATTTTGGGTTTATATTTGACGGATCACTCACATGTGCACCAAGCTCTGCTAGAACAGTCATATTTACAGGTGCGCCGTCAAACGTGAGTGATATTACGGTAATACCACTCTCATGCACAAATTCTAAACAATTCTTTATTAAATTAGCTTTTTCAGTAGCCTGTAACCCGTTTATAAAAAAATAACCAACAGGTATTTTCCAGTGACCGTTCACTGCTACTAGCATGAAGACTAATACTTGGGTAGCAAGTTCAACGTGATCACTAAATGATGTTCCAATGTTTATATGGCCTTTAAATTCCTTTCCAGTCCAAATTTCTTGCGCCCTGATGTGCATTTCGTCGAAAACCAAGTTACAAAAAATTTCTTTTCCCTGCTCCTTTGCCAAAGCTACTTTAACTTTTATAGCATTTATAGCTTCCTTGGTAAAGCCGGGCTCTCCATTGACAGAGTGAAACCATTTAGTTATAGTGGCAGGATGAGGCAATGACTTATTAAACGTTTCTCGTACATAGTTGTAGGCTTTCGAGGAATAAAAATTTAAAGTCAAGACAAAACTCCTTAATTCTGGACTGTACTGTCCTTTCGATTTCCCGCGTAACATTCGTTCAAATATTGGTTTCGCAGTATCTGGTAACGATGCCTGAAATATGAAATATAAGAATTATAAAATAGTTGGCATGTTATTATTTTTACATACCATTAAAATTTTTTCCGCATTTTGTGAAAAATTAAACTTTTGTTTTAACTCGGTTATAAGACCTTGCAGAGTTTTTACCCTGCACATCAACCGTCTTCGTTGTTGATTTAATATTTTAATTTTTCGGTTTTGTTTGGCAATTCTTCCCTTAGCAATTGCCCAGTTTCTCTTCGCCTTCCTAGGTGAAATCATGTCATCCGACACAGTCACCAACATAGGCAAATCTTGGTTGCTTCCGGCATTGAAAGCTGAATATTTAAATTTAATTAAAGTTTAGTCAGTGCCTTTTGATATTTTGTATTAAACCTACATTTTTTTTGATACTGTCAAACGTTTCATTTCATATGCCGCTTCTGATGCAGTTAAAGTGGATGAAGAATTGGTTGTTTTGGTTGATAATGGCATTACACCACTTAATGTTGTACTGGCAATGGAAGAATCACTTCTTGCAGGCGATGATACATCTTTTAGTTTTAATCTGAAAAGTAAGTAAGTCAATATGTGTGAATATCATGTAAATACGTATTATTTCTCTTCGTATTTTCTGTTTATATAAAAAATAAAACGCATGGTATTATAAAATATATAAATTTTGAACCTTTTTGCTAAGTGATGCGCTGATACCAATGGACTTTCAGGACTCGACTCCAAATTACTGTTCTACTAACTTGGCACAGAGTTCTGACTTTATTTTATTAATTGATACTGGTTCTGTTAAAGGTATAGAATTTTTCTTCAGAATTCGTCGTTGTTTTGTTATTTTAAAACAATCGTCTCTAAAATGACGGGAACATAAGCTTGTATACTTTGACAGAACAATACTCTCCATCTGCATGGCCGTAAGCCACTTTTTTCTCATTTTAGGGTTGGTTGGAAATCTAAAAGTAAAAAGAATTATATTATCGCGTGTATTATTGTTTTTGTACTATTTATACTTACACGTGAAATGTTACCACAGAGTCTTTATGGAATATTTCCTTACAATTAGGAGCTGAACATGAACGAACCATTTTTAAAAGTGTAAAATGTATACGAACAAGTGTCAGATATCAAAATTACAACAAAACACAAATAAACAATATAATATATTATGCAGTTTTCATATACAAATGTCCACAAAAGTACAATCAAAACATCAAAACACTATTAAAGCCAAATATTGCTGAAACTAAAACCACGCCACGCTCACTTGACGTTTGTAAACAAGGAACGAACCTTCGACCAGCAATACACCTTTATGAAGGCATCACCCTCCCTCCCGCTACACTATGTTGGCTTCAAAACATTGCCTACCATAGGTGGCGTATACTGTGTCTATCTTATTCATGGTCGAAACTCTTACCCTTCTTGAGTCCCACATACAACAAAGAGATTCTAACATTAATATGGAAATTAACAATAATTTAAGCAAAATAATTACATTTTTACTTCCTTGTACGAAGTAAGGAAGTATTGTAATCGCGAAAAATTTCGGTTCTCAGATTTTGACGGAAATATCCGTTTTGACCTTTTCTGAATCCATTATGACTAGTTTCGACGTGACGTCTGTACGAACGTACGTACGTACGGACGGACGGACGTATGTGTGTCGCATAACTCAAATACGGTTAGACGTAGAAAGTTGAAATTTTGTATTTAGGACTGTTATAGCATCTAGTTGTGCACCTCCTATTTTTAGTTTCAGTCTACAAACCGGAAGTAGTACTTTTTAAAAATATTTCGATAAATATTTAATTTTAGACAATTTTTTTTATTTTAAATGAAAGATTATGTGATTATTACCTACAATCGGTATTTTATAAATATTTTTGTATCTGCTATCATTTAAAAATAATTAAAGTATATATTTATAATTTATAGTATTTCGGTATCTTGTAGTCCATGATCGATTAACATTTGTTACTACGTAAAATTTAAATGATTATGACATGACAGTGACAATAGTAAAATATGCTTTATATCTTCTTCTGCAGTTTAAATAAAATGACTAAAATATATTTGTGAGTATACTAGTATAATAAGTTAAAAGAATTTTTAATATTATTTTACATTTTAGTTATTAAGAAAAGTATGAACACACAAGGCGTACAAGGAAGTCATGTGGTGTCCACGTCAGATTTTTTATTTAGAAAATCAGTTTATCCTTAGGCGATGTTTCGTAGTTAACAAAAATATAATATCTTTTATTTTCGAAGAATTTTCCATTCGAATAATTGCTATTCGAAGAATTTTCCTTCGAAGAATTTGCTTTCGAAGAATCTTCCGCATACCGAATACCGAGTACCTAAACAGACGTCACTACTCAAATATTTGAGGAGGCCATGACACGTGTCACTGGGTGACGTCATGCGCGTGATTATAGTACTATATATTGGACAGCAGACCTATCCGCCATCTTGGAGCCCAACGTCATTTCAATACTGTCAAGAAATGTGGTTCTAATTTTTTATTTTTTTTTTCTAATTATCAAAATTATTTAATTTAAACCTAAAAATGTATACTCTTAAGCTTGGGGAAATAAATATTTTTCTAAAATAGAAAAAGTTGTTCATCATTTATGTCATCTGATTTCAATATCGGGCAAATACACTTGTGTTAAAATTACATATAATTATATTTTTTATTCAATCCAATTCACTTACATAAATTTCTAAAGTCGAATATGAGGTTATTAGCTAAATAGACTGGTACTTTTTCAATATATTTGTGTGAAATCAGATAATACATTTCATTTTTATAAGTATAAATTGAAAGAGGTTAAAATAAAACAACAATTACATTATTATATTATTTTTTTGTTTTATTGTGAACAGATTTAGAACTATAGATTGCGTTTTTTTTTCTTGTACATAATTGAGTTGATTTAATTCCCAGGCCTCGTATAATAGCGTAGTGCTCCAATAAATGTTGTAAGACACTGCAGCACGGAGGAAATATAGTTCTATATTTATCTTGTACATACTTAATAATGCTGTTAAAAGATACATCGTTTTTTAATAATCGAGGCATATTTTCTTGTACATTGTGTTCTGTCTCTTCTAACATTTTATAAGTAATATTAGATATATTCTTCAGACCCCCTAAGTCCAGACATTTAGTTAATATTGTCTCTTCTGTATCAAATGAGTTGTTATTATTTACCAGAAATTCCATACAATCTTTACAAACTTGTTTATGTGTTAATAAATGATTAACACAACTTCCTGCAATGTAGTGAATATTTACTTTATCACCTACTGTAAACGTTATTTTGGAGTGAGTCGGGGGAATAGTTTCATTTTTCTTATTTATATCTAAAAATGATAAAAATTAATAGCAGGGATCGAAACGCACAAAAAAATGTTCAGGTTCGGTTCACGGTTTATTATTCATAAAATATAAGGAAATTATTTTTAATATTCGTTCCAGTTTTAGAGTAAAATTTTAATAAGTTTCTAATTTAAAAAAAATAAAGTACAATTTTTATAAAAATTTAATAAAACTGTGACGAATAAACGTTAAATTTCAATTAATGTTTTAAACCGTTCCGAACCAGTTCTCAACCATCGGTTCGGCTCCGGTTATGGGTTTGCCAAAATATTTTTAACGGTTCGGTTTGGTTCGCGGTTCGATAAAATAGCAGTTAGTTCCGGTTCGGTTCGATTCCCTGATTTATAGGTTACTGCATTGATAAAAATTTAAAATTACCAAGATGAGAATAATCCAAAAGGTGAAGGTCGCTATCTGTACAATAATTTGTATTTTTTATGTCAGACATAAATTGTGATACACATATAAGTTTTATTACTCTCAGTGCACTATATGCGCTAGGTTTCATGCCGGCTTTTTTTCTGATTTGTGAAAATATGTTTTCTAAAGCATCCTGAGATAATCGCGAGCCCAAAATAAAGCTATATCCATTTTCAAAACATTTTTTGGATATCTCCAGGAATGAAGTAGTTGTCAAAATTGTCCCCGTATTTAAAGGTTTCCATCCTTTGTCGATGATAATTTTTTGTATAATTGATATGAAATAATTTAGAAACATCTCTTTCTTTTGCACATTTTTTGATGTTATAGAAGTTACTCGTCTTCTAGAATTTATAATTTCAAACCACTGTCGAAGCAACCTTAAAAACCATGCTGTAGTTAATGCTGCTGCTGGTAAGGTTTTCTGTATAACAGCTGTCTCCAAAGCAGCAGCAGTTTTAATTGATATATATCGCATGGCATAGCCTACATTCATTTTTGAAAAATGACTTGGTGCAATAATTTCATCTGTGATGTGATGTAATAATCGTAATTGTTTTCCATTGTCAATTTCTTTATTCCAAAGATCTGATATATATTTTCCATCAATTACGTTGGTCGGTAAATTGTTTTCAATGGCAATCTCCATTGGAATGTAAATTTTAGATTTTTGTATAGCAGCTTTCCAGTTTTTAAGCAGATGAGGACCATCTGCAATGGCATAAATATCTTCATTTAGTTCCGTTTTAAAATTAGTAACGCGTTGATCTCTTGTCACACTTACTCCCAATGAAGACCATAAAGCCTTATTGTTACTTCCCATGTCTGAACAAACGCTTCTAACTTTTAAACCTACAGAAGCAGCAGCTTCAATGACTTGTAAAATCAAAGTCTTCATATCATTTCCATTAGTTGAGGGGCCAGTAACATGACAAGAAATTATCTGTTTCCACGGAGTGTTTAATCCCCGAAGTGCAACAACGGTTAAATGAGTTCCTCTTTTACTAGTATCACCTAATGTTACTTGTCCGATAAAAGCCTTTTTTGATTTATCAAAATCTACATCACCCGATATTTCCATCTCATCAACCATAACAGAACAATCTTTCTCAATTTCTGTCATGGTTTCAACTTTTTTTGCCAATAAATCAATAATAGAATGTAACAATCCAAACTGAAGTTTAACAGACGAAATTCTTCTGTTGAGAGTACTGTATGAAGGCGCAGGATATCCTGTTTCACGTAAATAATTGTAGCCATTTTTGCCTAATGCAAATCTTAACTTTAGACTTTTCACTACTCCCTCAGAACTCCAACTTTTAATACATTTTTTCTCTGTTGAAAGTGTGTTGAATTGCTCAGGAGTTAAACATTTACCAATAGCTTCATTTTTTAGTTTTAGCTCATTTTCCAATGTCAAAATTTTTCTTTTCAAATCAGAAATTTCATTAATTAGATCCTAAAACAAAAATATGCGGGGTTGGAAATTGATTGACTATTTGCAACAAATATTTGATATGCCAAGTTGAGGAATTACAATCAAATTAAAATTAAACATAAATAGGTAGTAACTTACATTATTAGTTTCAACCGAATTATCTTCACATTTCGATAAAGACTCAACCTGTGAGAATAAACTTGAATCATCAAACATATTTATTGCAGGTAATGAAAGTTTGGAATTTGTTGAATCGGGTGGAAGATTCAATACATCACATTTGAGACGTTTCGAAACATTAGAACTGTTTGAATTATTTTCCTCTCTGGGCCTCTAAAAAAATATGTAAATAGAATCTAGATCATTCGTAAAATATTCAGATTACTTTGTATAAACTCTTTCTAGAGATATCGACTAATGCAGGTGGGTTGGAAACATTAAATATGGTAGGGACAGCAAACGGTAATAAACGTTTTTTTCCATCGGCTCGCTTATTTTCAAACTGATTATCTTGAAAATGATTCTAAAACAAAATAAAAAAGCATCAAATGACTAATTCCCTTCAAGAATTTGTTGATAAATTATTAATCCAGAATGTTAATTTATAAGAAACTCACGGTGCACAAACGATCATTTTGAGTTGGATCCCAGTTTTTTCGTCTACAGTTTATTATCCATCTTTTCCTTCTTTCAGCATCTGCAGGAAACCTAAATATCATATAAAAATGTTAAACTATATTAAAAATTAAAAACTATTAAATTAACGAAGATTTTGAGACAAATATAACACTTACAGAGAAAATAAAAAATTTAAGGTTATATTATAGTTTCATTAAATTTTATACTTAATAATAATAAAAAATGCTTACCTAACAAATTTAAATCCATTTCGAGAGTGGTTTGAACAATTTAATGCAGCACAACCTGTCATTTATATTAATAAATCTTAAATAAAGCGAAAAGACCAAGTCAGTTGTATGCTACATCTGAAGTGAAAAAACAGCTGTGGGCTCCAAAATGGCGGACGAGTCAGCTATCCTTTATCTAGTGCTGTACGCGTGATGAACGAAAATGAAACCTCTAATAAAATTGACATACCTTGTAATATTCATAGTACCATGGTTACCTATTTAACAATTTCCATAAAACATTTGAAATTCTTTTGTTATCAACAAATTATTTTCTGACGTCAGAGCACGTTACAGTTTACAGAGTATTTTAAGAGTAAAATGGATGATTTTGAATCTTGTACGCCCCCGGAAATACAGAATGCTGCAAAAAATGTGGAAAGTGAAACATTATTGCCGCAAAAATCAAAATAACTCTACCAAAAAATATATTCCAGTTATAAATATTGGTGCCTTGGAAAAAACGTTACTAAAACTTCCGAAAATGTGCTCTTAGTGTATTTCCAAGAAAAAGCACTCAAAGTTGAAGACTAGGTACTATTTCTTTAAATGAAAATATCGACATATCAAAATTTTACAAAATCATTGCGTTTTTAAAACGCCAAAATACTTCATACACTCCAAAAAAATCGTGTGTATTTTCAAAAGATGAAATAACAAAATTTTTGACAGATGTACTAAATGAAACTTATTTATCGACAAAGGTAGTTTTTCCTATTGAATATAATTCTAATAAATGTACTAATTAATACTTTATTGTAGGCTATTTTTGTTATTTGGTTGGCTGGGGCGTGCAGAACCGATGAGCTCCATAATATGCTTATGAAAGACATAGATATACGGGATGATATTATAATAGTTAATATTCCACATAGCAAAAATGGCTCTTCGAGAAAATTTGTCATTGTAGAACCTAACTGGATGGAGATTGTGAAGAGCTATTTGAATAAGAGGCCTTTTCCAGACATGCCGAAAGTATTTATTGGATTTAGGAACGGTAAACCTACGAAACAGAACATAGGACACAATACAATTAGTAAGGTGCCGAATATAATAGCAAAATATTTGCACTTACCAAATGCCGAAAATTATACGGGACATTCCCTGCGACGAACTTCCGCTACCATTTTGGCAGAAAGCGGTGGTGACATATTGTCGTTGAAACGACACGGGGGATGGAAATCCTGAGCGATAGCAGAGGGCTACATAGAATAATCCATTGCCAATAAAAAAGAATTGCACAAATGGTACAAGGATCATCTCAACCATCAATAGTACCTATTATAGCTAGTAATCAGATTCCTTCGTCATCTTCATTTAGTAACCCAATGCTAGAAATTCGGAATGAAGTCATAAACAATCCCGTCACAACTTCAATAACTATTGGTGGCTCTAATAATACCTTCTCAAACTCTGGTACATTGGTTTACGAAGCCAGAACTTAAATGGGTGGTTCTGCCTCGCTAAACTCTGGCACGAGTGCGCCAGCAGTCAACATGTCGTGTCACAATTGCACTATCAATTTCTACTGCAAATAAAAAATAAATTATTCTTAATGTTTTGTGTTTTCTAATAAATTGTTAAAAAAAGTACATTTTGTTGCCGTCAAGCATATTTGGTTTTTTTTTTGAAATGTTATTATAACCTTAAAAACGCTACATTAATAGTCACATTCAAATGATAATAAAATAAACATTTACTTACCTATTTCAAGATTCACCAGTAAGAATTAGCAAATAATCAAACAAAATAATAATAATAATGCGCAATTCTATCTCACATGTGACAGGAAATCAGTTCTCATTTTACTGGAACTGGGAGTTATCTACAAATTATGTGGCGCGAAAATTGAATTGTGAATTTACAATTTTTATTTTAGATTCTTCAGTTTCCTGAAAAAAGTGAGTTAAAGTACCGGAAGCAGTAGATAATAATCCATTATTAACTGCTTCCCGTTTCTAAGCAAATACGTTATTCGCTAGGTGCACGACGACAATGCCACCTAGCGTTTACAATTTTGTTGGCTCTGTCAATCTTGTGTCACAGGATAGTCTTGGACGAAATGTAAAATGAATCCAATAATTGTACCTTACTTTGCTATTATTAAATTTGGTTTTGAAGATAGTGAACAGAAGAAACTTTTTTCTCGTTGGAATACAGAAAAATTAATATATTTTACAAAATATGTATTTATGTGACAAGTAAGGAAACGAAAGTAGAGTTTATATAATATAAAATTTGCAGGACAAAGTACAGCAGAGTTCTGTAACCACATAATAAAGGTAACTACCGAGATTCATTAGGTGTTACATACAATATTTTTCTTCTTTCGTTTTGAATAAGTGAAATTTTTTGAAAATATGAAATTTTGACATTTGCATGACAAATAAGGTTATCTACAAACGACGGTTTTATTCGAGTTTTTAAAATTTAAACTGCATAACATGTGCTATTGCAAACCAAATCCATTTGATATTTAAGTTTCCTTTCAATGTAGTCTATAATTTTTGAATAAATAATGTAGTTATATTATGTGATCATTTTCATCATTATCGGCGTAACAGCACTTAAAGAGCCTTACGCCTCAACGCCTCGAGTACTGTAGTAATACTCGTTTCGTAACTGATTCATCTTGGTGCAGCCAGAATCTCAATTAGTGCGACGGTCTTTGAATTTTGAAAGCCAAAGCGGCATTGGAGATATTCTTTCGCAACCAACTTTCGCTGTTGGAAATCTGTAAAACTTAAATTTTACTGTTTCTACCATTTAGTAGGCAGCAATTAACATCAGAAAAACTGTCATTACCCATTTAATTTTATTTGTAAATCGAATAAACACACAGGGACAGATTTGACATTTGAAAGATAGCCAAAATTATTGCTAAGTTAGTCCGCATCAAGCGGACAACTTCTTGAGACAAAAAAGATCAATAATTGTGTGTTTCCATGGCTAGTCGCGGATAAACGATATTTTACTATTGTCACTGTGACTGTCATGTCATAATAATTTAAATTTTACGTAGTAACAAATGATACAATCATGGACTACAAGATACCGAAATACTAAATTATAAGTATTATACTGTAATTATTCTTAAATGCTATCAGATACAGAAAAATTTATAAAATACCGATTGTAGGTAATAATCACATAATCTTTCATTTAAAATAAAAATATTTGTTTTAAATTAATTATTTATTGAAATATTTTAAAAAAGTACTACTTCCGGTTTGTAGATTGAAACCAAAATTATATTGGGCATTTTAAAATCGTATTGAAACCTTAAATACAAAATTTGGTATTTAAATGTTTGATAGTTTTGGAGTTATCGTGTCACATACGAACGCACGCACGCACACACACACAGGCATCATCTCAAAAATGTGTAATTCGTATTCTAGAGACCCTAAAACGTGCTTAACTGCCAAAACTCGTACTCGAAAATTTTGACCAGTCACAATACCTCTCTTATAGAATATGAGGCGAGAGGTAAAAATAATTTTATCCAACACAGACTCTTAATAAGGCTGTTACTATGGTTATTTGAAATAACTAATGTCACTCCGTAAGAGAATATTTGAGAAGTCACGGAGAAATTATTACTGATTTTTGCGGTTTTTACTTCCTTGTACGAAGTAAGGAAGTATTGTAATCGCGAAAAATTTCGGTTCTCAGATTTTGACGGAAATATCCGTTTTGACCTTTTCTGAATCCATTATGACTAGTTTCGACGTGACGTCTGTACGTACGTACGTACGTACGTACGTACGTACGTACGTACGTACGTACGGACGGACGGACGTATGTGTGTCGCATAACTCAAATACGGTTAGACGTAGAAAGTTGAAATTTTGTATTTAGGACTGTTACAGCATCTAGTTGTGCACCTCCTATTTTTGGTTTCAATCTATAAACCGGAAGTAGTACTTTTTAAAAATATTTCGATAAATATTTAATTTAACACAAATTTTTTTATTTTAAATGAAAGATTATGTGATTATTACCTAAAATCGGTATTTTATAAATATTTTTGTATCTGGTATCATTTAGGAATAATTAAAGTATATATTTTTTATTTAGTATTTCTTTATCTTGTAGTCCATGATCGATTAACATTTGTTACTACGTAAAATTTAAATGATTATGACATGACAGTGACAATAGTAAAATATGCTTTATATCTTCTTCTGCAGTTTAAATAAAATGACTAAAATATATTTGTGAGTATACTAGTATAATAAGTTAAAAGAATTTTTAATATTATTTTACATTTTAGTTATTAAGAAAAGTATAAACACACAAGGCGTACAAGGAAGTCATGTGGTGTCCACGTCAGATTTTTTAATATATAAATAAAAAGCAAATTTACAAAATTAGATTATTTTGGAAATAATTTAACATTAAGACTTATTTATTTAAATTTATGTTTACATTTATGTTAATTGTTTTGTTTGTGTGCTGGTCATTTTCTTTCCAAAGGTTGAACTCACTATATTCTCTATCGTAGACTTCCTTCGACTTCTTTGGTATTAAATTCTGAGAAGCTTCTTGTGCTTCTTTTTGTATTTCTTTTAGAACAAGGTTCTCATTTTCACCCATTTTAAAGTTTTTCTCATTCAAACTATGCACAATTGACAGATAATTATTACAGAGAAAATTTTCTCAATAACAAAATAACAAACACATAATACCATAACAACCATTAATTGGCTACTTTGTAATTTTAAAATAGTATGTCAAATGTCTTGTCAATGTCAAAAAATGAACGAAAATATAAAAATGATTTAAGAAGTTTTAAAGAAAGTGTTGGATAAAACGTTGTATTACATTCGTGTGGAATGTATATTAGTCACTAAAGAAAATTAGCCACTCGCCCTGCGGGCTACGTGGCTAAACCTTTTCTTTCGTGACTAATATGATACATTCCACACTTATATAATAAATAACTATTATCAAATAAAACGTTCAAATCTTGTAATCCATGATCGGTTGATTTTTGTTTCTTGAGTGATTACGCATTGCATTAGTCACACGACTTTTTGTTACTGACATAATTAAACCTAAGGTTCCATATATGATAGCTGCAATAGGCATAGTGCTAGTAGTCACGGCAGTGGCATTTATAGCTACATATAAGTTTTTAAAACCAAGTAATAAGGTGAGAAAAGAAATGCACCAGATTAACGTTTATCATAGTTATATAAATGAGTTACAAGAGAGGTTTAGTGACATAAGTTTTCAACGTGTCGAGAAAGTTGAAGGCATGTATGTTACAAATACTAATAATAGGAGTTCAGATAATGATTCAAGGATTTTTAGAGAAACACAGGTAAAAAGAATACTAAGAAGCTCACTTAGTCCACGTATATCACAAACTGTAAAGAGTAAATTATCCTATTTCTCTCAAGAAGAAGATAAAGATGAAAGTCAAGTTTATAAATCTGACGAATTTCAAAGTTTACAGGCACAAGAAATGTATGCTATTCAAAATATAGGGCATGCAACTTTGTTGACTCAAATCCCTGGTTTTAATATTGTAACAGATCCAGTGTTTCATAACTTAAATAATTTACTTTACCCAGCAAAGACATCATCTCGTCCAAGAATTGAAGAGCTACCTAAAATTGATGTTATTGTAATCTCACACAATCATCGTGATCATGTAGATAAAAGTTCACTACAAGAATTATTAAGACGTCATCAAGAAAAAGATTGGCCTTGTCCAATAGTATTTGTGCCTATGGGAGATAAGAGGTTACTTAAAAGCTTTGGATTTAGAAAAGTAGAAGAAGTTGAATGGTATACCAAAATTTCTGTTATCAATGAAGCAAAAAAAACAGTGAATTTTATTAGCATTCCTGCAGATCACCGTTCTGGCAGAACTGGCATTGATCACCATAAATCTTTGGTTACTGGTTGGGTGATAAATCCTGTGCAGGAAAATGTAATATTTAAATTTTCAGGAGATACAAGATCTCTGTCTGATAAAAATCAGCAGGCAACTGATGCAGTGCTATGGAATGAAATTAAGTATAAAAAAGTTAATCAAGGCCGAAGTGATGAAAATATAGAAATACCAGATATTATTTGTTTTGAACCAAGCGGTCCAAACTATACACGCTGCGATATGGACGTTACTCATCAATCTACTTCATATAGTGCTCTTTTGAAGTTTGTAGAAGCTAAAAATCTTAGTGAGTTTAGTAAAAAAATCCCTAGAGAGTTTCTACAGAAGATTCAAACTATAATGCTCCATCACAACAAATTTGAACTCGGACCTGATAGGTTTAATGAAGGTTTGTTTATATTAAAAAAATTACTTAAGTATTTAGGCTTAAACGGAAAAAAATTAAATCAAGAGTTTATAAGACAGAAAAGAAAGTTAGAACAAGATCTTGATAAGGACAAACTGAAGAAAAGCGTTCCTTGTACATCAAAACCAATTATCTACATTTTACCAAAACAAACATCACTGCTAGTTCATGCTAAAGACTTCATAATTGAAGAAATAAAGGAGGTAACTACAAAACTAAAAGACACATATAAGAAGAAATATTTGATAGAGTATTTAACTAAGAACACTATATTTCCTAAAATTGGAGAAAGATTAAATAATGAACAAGTTGTAAGCTCAAAATTTTATGTAGAAAGTGTACAAAAATATAATAGCATATTTAAATCTGAATAAAGTATGTAATCCAAAACAAAACGATGTATTTTTTAGTCCATATACCAAATATCCATTCTCATATTGACTATAATGTGTTTTTACCTTCCGCCATACCTGTAAAGAAAGGTATTGGAATCATGCTAAAAAATTAGGGTCCTTACAACTCATTTTTGATAGTTAAATGATGATGCCTGTATGTATGTGTGTGTATGAATGTGGTCAAGGCCGGGGTGTAGGTCGGATAACTCAAATTTGAATTACCTAAAAATTTTGATATTTTTTGTTATTTAACATTTGTATGGAAATTGGAAGAGCTCATTAGATTTTGGTACAAATATCTTCACCGGAAGTGATATTTTTTGACGATTGAAAAGGTTAATTGTCAAAAACTTCGATAAATTTGGATAAATATATAGTATTTATTTGTTATAAGAATAAGAGGAAAAGTTCTTTGCAACTTTGCAAAAATTGTTTTTATCTGGTGGTATTAGAACTGTAGTAAAATTTAAAAAATAAATTTATCAAATACTTAAATCTTGTAATCCATGATCGGTTGATTTTTTTTCTGCGTAAAAATATTGACGAGTGACACGTTGACACTAATGCCATTTGAGTCATAAGTGAGATATTAATGGCCAGTTGCACCGCGTCCACTTAAATTTTAAGTTTTCCTTAAATAATGAACAATATCGAAACAACATAAAATTGTCAACCGTAGAAATAACATTGCTGTCATAAGTTCGATTAGATATTTTTCATTTAAGTTACACTTAAAATTTAAGAGGAGGCGGTGCAAATGGCCATAAATGTAGTAATTGAACGGAGGATGGCTTCAACACAGAAGAATTTTCCTGCGAATGAATCTTCTGATTCAGGTGATGCAAATTTCTGTGTTTGAATATTTTAGATTTTTATTTGTATATTTTAATTGGGCACCGGATTGTACGTATACATAAATCTAGATATGGCGCGAGGTTGTGTGCTGGCCACACAATCAGATTTTTTTCTGATGCTTCAGCAATCAGTAAATATTACTTGTGAACTTTTTTGATACATCTCTTTCTAGATTAAGTCTTTAATAAGAATCAATAATATAAGGTAGGTATTTCATCTTATATACTAAAAGGCTTGAGATCATTTTCAGCAGCTTAGCAACCGTTTTTCGACACGCCTACTGCCTAAACGGGTGAACCGATTTTTATGAACTTTTTTTTATTTGATAGAGGTTCATGTGAAGTAGTGCCTTTTGGGTATATGAATATTATAGATGGCGTGGTAGTCGCAGGGGAGTTGAAAAACAGTGATTTTTTTCACTCCTTGGATACGGGTATTATACTTTATTCGATTGTTTTTTTCATTTGACATATAGGTAGAGGATGAATTTGACTATATTTCTATGCATGTTTCAACCCAATATTGGGTATATTAAGAAAGTTATTAAGAAAAAACTGAAAAATGCACGGAACGCAAATGGGAGCATGCCATGGAAGTTTTGTTTTCTTTTTGATAAAAATGATTTTTTTTGTCTACTGTCAGATTTGACGTTTCCAATTTGAAATTTTATTTGGATTTATCTTTTATATTTGATAAGGTAGAAGTATTTTGAAAATTTTATTGAGTATTTAAAGATGGAGCACGCATTATGTTTACATGCTTTTGTATAAATTTGTAATATATTTTTTGAAATTTTTTATTCAACTTAACAATGCACTGTGAAGTTGAATCATATTGTTATTTATTACTGTAGTATTTATAGTAATATATTTTGACCCAAGTGTAAATGTTCAATTAAAAATAGGTATCTATATATCCAATATCTGTGGATAATACTATTTCTCAGTATTTTACTGAAAGTTTTAAATGTCAAATTAATATACAAATTTAACAATGGAGTCCGATAATTGGGATTTTTATCTATTGTACTTGAGTTTTGGTTGAGTTTGAGTTTGTCCTGCCCAAGCCGCCCTTGACATCTTTATCCTGCATACGCCCATTAACTAACAACTGGACAAGCACGAGACACGACGCGGACTAGAGATGATCTAGATTGTTATTGCACTTGTATCAAGTATCAAATCTGTTTTTACAAAAGTATGTATATGGTATTATAATAAGCACCAAGGGGTACAAAATATGGCTTCTATGATCGGCATTTGTTTATCAATAAAAATTTAATATAATCATGATTGGTATTAAACATTATCGTCTAATGTTGCCCAAAATTATGGCTGTTTACTAAGTATAAATTGCACTCGGTGAGCGGAATTTGTTTTTTCTGAATATGTTTTAAATTATATCGCGATTGATTTCAAATAAAAGGTCATAATAAGGACACAAAATGTACAGTATGCAATAAACTGACTTTCGACAATTTTACTTTTGTTTTTAGTCGGACAAAAAGCATTTTTTCAGTTTTCACAATTTTTTTTTATTTGTTTTTAAAACACTCTTGACTACCTACTTGGTATATTCCAATAATCACATCAAAAGACAGTCAGTGAAAATTATAAACATTTTATATTAGCATTTTCCTGTTTTATAGTTTCCTCGGAATTTATCACAAATCCATCGAGTTATATATATTTTTTTAAACTAAAGGGCTAGATGATAACTACTTTTTGTCGCGCAGCGGTAGAGTCTAAATGTTAAAATCGTTATAGGTAATTGAGGCACGAAGTGCCAAATTGTCCCACATTCAGGGTCCGCGGAGCTTAAGCCCGCGAAGCGGGCAAATCCCCCTTGTCGCGCGCAGCGGTAGAGTCTGAATGTTAAAATCGTTATAATTGAGGCACGAAGTTCCAAATTATCCCACATTTAGGGTCCGCGGAGCTTAAGTCCGCGAAGCGGGCGAATCCCCCTTGTCGCGCGCAACGGTAGAGTCTGAATGTTAAAATCGTTATAATTGAGACACGAAGTGCCAAATTGTCCCACATTCAGGGTCCGCGGAGCTTAAGCCCACGAAGCGGGCGAATCCCCCTTGTCGCGCGCAGCGGTAGAATCTGAATGTTAAAATCGTTATATTTGAGGCACGAAGTGCCAAATTGTCCCACATTCAGAGTCCGCGGAGCTTAAGCCCGCGAAGCGGGCGAATCCCCCTTGTCGTGCGCAGCGGTAGAGTTTGAATGTTAAAATCGTTATAATTGAGGCACGAAGTGCCAAATTGTCCCACATTCAGGATCCGCAGAGCTTAAGCCCGCGAAGCGAGCAAATCCCCCTTGTCACGCGCAGCGGTAGAGTCTGACTGTTAAAATCGTTATAATTGAGGCACGAGGTGCCAAATTGTCCCACATTCAGGGTCCGCGGAGCTTAAGCCCGCGAAGCGGGCGGATCCCCCTTGTCGCGCACAGCGGTAGAGTCTGAATGTTAAAATCGTTAAAATTGAGGCACGAAGTGCCAAATTGTCCCACATTCAGGGTCCGCGGAGCTTAAGCCCGCGAAGCGGGCGAATCCTCCTTGTCGCGCGCAGCGGTAGAGTCTGAATGTTAAAATCGTTATAATTGAGGCACGAAGTGCCGAATTGTCCCACATTCAGAGTCCGCGGAGCTTAAGCCCGCGAAGCGGGCAAATTCCCCTTGTCACGCGGCAGCGGTAGAGTCTAAATTATGTTAAAATCGTTATAATTGAGGCACGAAGTGCCGAATTGTCCCACATTCAGAGCCCGCGAAGCAAGCGAATCCTCCTTGTCACGCGGCAGCGGTTGAGTCTGAATGTTAAAATCGTTATAATTGAGGCACGAAGTGCCAAATTGTCCCACATTCAGGGTCCGCGGAGCTTAAGCCCGCGAAGCGGGCGGATCCCCCTTGTCGCGCACAGCGGTAGAGTCTGCATGTTAAAATCGTTAAAATTGAGGCACGAAGTGCCAAATTGTCCCACATTCAGGGTCCGCGGAGCTTAAGCCCGCGAAGTGGGCGAATCCTCCTTGTCGCGCGCAGCGGTAGAATCTGAATGTTAAAATCGTTATAATTGAGGCACGAAGTGCCGAATTGTCTCACATTCAGAGTCCGCGGAGCTTAAGCCCGCGAAGCGGGCGAATTCCCCTTGTCGCGCGGCAGCGGTAGAGTCTAAATTATGTTAAAATCTTTATAATTGAGGCACGAAATGCCGAATTTTCCCACATTCAGAGCCCGCGAAGCAGGCGAATCCTCCTTGTCGCGCGCAGCGGTAGAGTCTGAATGTTAAAATCGTTATAATTGAGGCACGAAGTGCCAAATTGTCCCACATTCAGGGTCCGCGGAGCTTAAGCCCGCGATGCGAGCGAATTTCCCTTGTCGCGCGCAGCGGTAGAGTCTGAATGTTAAAATCGTTATAATTGAGGCACGAAGTGCCAAATTGTCCCACATTCAGGGTCCGCGGAGCTTAAGCCCGCGATGCGAGCGAATTTCCCTTGTCGCGCGCAGCGGTAGAGTCTGAATGTTAAAATCGTTATAATTGAGGCACGAAGTGCCGAATTGTCTCACATTCAGAGTCCGCGGAGCTTAAGCCCGCGAAGCAGGCGAAGTCCCCTTGTCGCGCGGCAGCGGTAGAGTCTAAATTATGTTAAAATCGTTATAATTGAGGCACGAAGTGCCGAATTGTCCCACATTCAGAGCCCGCGAAGTAGGCGAATCCCCCTTGTCGCGCGGCAGCGCGACCTAGCCGAAGGCCCGCGTAGCGGGGCCTGACGCTAGTATATTGCTAAAAGTATATATTCTTAGCTGTAATCAGCATTAATCAAAAATATGTTTACTACTTTACTCATTTGTTATTTTCTCTAATTCTCCAATAGATAAGAACTTAAATTGTTTTGTACTACTATTGTAACTGCAAGATTAAAGGCATAAACAAAGAGCAAGTTTGGAGAAACTGGAGTACTCCACCATAACGTACTACAATGCTTACTTTTCTCTGTTCAACTTTATGTAATTCTAAAATCTGCAACATTAGACAATTCTACTCTATATACATACAGCGTGTCTGTCGTAAAGGTGTTTTGCTCTTCAAATTATTTTAGCGAAATAATTTCAACTGCATGTTTTAGAGAATACAATTCTGCATCTAAAACATTAAACAAATAATTTTTTTGCAATTCATAGTCGTGAAAATACACTTTCAAATAATAATAAAATCGCTCATTTAATAGTGGTTAGTCGTGAATTTCAGAAAAAAATTGTGACAAATGCATAATTTAAAAATTGTCAAAGTGACAGGCAGTTTGTTTATATTTGATTTTAGGTTAGATTTGTATAACAAATACATTAAGTAAATAAAAAAGTTTAAAAAACCAGTTTGTTTTTGCCTAACATAACTTTATAAACAACTTAAATTTTAAAAACATTATGTAATTCCTATGAAACAAATCTAATAATAATTAATCCTAATTTGAACTTATAAGTAAAGTTGAACTATTTACAATAACTATTCAAAAGTAGAACCGTTTTGTGCAAGACAATAGCCTAATCTATTGTAAAATGATGTTCTAGGAGTTATATGACATTCATCAAATATCGCATCTCAGTGAATTTATGTTCTCATGTCTTATTTTATAAACTTGATTTTTTAAATGACCCCATAAATAAAAATCTGACGTGGACACCACATGACTTCCTTTGTACGCCTTGTGTGTTCATACTTTTCTTAATAACTAAAATGTAAAATAATATTAAAAATTCTTTTAACTTATTATACTAGTATACTCACAAATATATTTTAGTCATTTTATTTAAACTGCAGAAGAAGATATAAAGCATATTTTACTATTGTCACTGTCATGTCATAATCATTTAAATTTTACGTAGTAACAAATGTTAATCGATCATGGACTACAAGATACCGAAATACTATAAATTATAAATATATACTTTAATTATTTTTAAATGATAGCAGATACAAAAATATTTATAAAATACCGATTGTAGGTAATAATCACATAATCTTTCATTTAAAATAAAAAAAATTGTCTAAAATTAAATATTTATCGAAATATTTTTAAAAAGTACTACTTCCGGTTTGTAGACTGAAACCAAAAATAGGAGGTGCACAACTAGATGCTATAACAGTCCTAAATACAAAATTTCAACTTTCTACGTCTAACCGTATTTGAGTTATGCGACACACATACGTCCGTCCGTCCGTACGTACGTACGTACGTACAGACGTCACGTCGAAACTAGTCATAATGGATTCAGAAAAGGTCAAAACGGATATTTCCGTCAAAATCTGAGAACCGAAATTTTTCGCGATTACAATACTTCCTTACTTCGTACAAGGAAGTAAAAATCGTATGGAGATCTCGCTGGCTAGTTAATTGCACCCCCTCGTCCAATCCAACGTCTCGGAAAGGTCAGATCTAAATACTCTCTTACGTTCCTACTAAAATGTGCAGGACATCCATCATGTTGGAACCAGAATTCTCGGTTTGGGAGCGCAACATCCTCAATTGCAGGAACAATTTGACCGAAGTTATCAATTTGCTTTTCTAATGTATGCACGTTCACATTACATAATAGACCTAATCTACAAAATACGCGTTATTGATCTACAGACAATCCAAGATTAAAAGTTGCAACTAGGACACAATATCCGCAAAAATTAAAATGGGTAGGTTCTTAAATAATGAAATTATCTTGAGATGCTTCATAATCAAATTGTTCCTGCAATAGAGGATGTTGCGCTCCCAAACCGAGAATTATGGGTCCAACAGGATAGATGTCCTGCACATTTTGGTAGGAACGTAAGAGAGTATTTAGATCTGACCTTTCCGGGACGTTGGATTGGACGAGGGGGTGCTATTAACTGGCCAGCGAGATCTCCAGATCTTACTCCATGCGATTTTTACTTCCTTGTACAGAGTAAAAAGGAAGTATTGTAATCGCGAAAAATTTCGGTTTTCAGATTTTGATGGAAATATCCGTTTTGACCTTTTCTGAATCCATTATGACTAGTTTCGTCGTGACGTCTGTACGTACGGACGTACGTATGTATATCGCATAACTCAAATACGGTTAAACGTAGAAAGTTGAAATTTTGTATTTAGGACTGTTATAGCATCTAGTTGTGCACCTAATATTTTTGGTTTCAATCTATAAACCGGAAGTAGTACTTTTTTCAAATATTTCGATAAATATATAATATAGGACAAATTTTTTTATTTTAAATGAAAGCTTATGTGATTATTACCTACAATCGGTATTTTATAAATATTTTTGTATCTGGTATCATTTAAGTATAATTAAAGTATATATTTATAATTTAGTATTTCGATCGGTATTTCGGTATCTTGTAGTCCATGATCGATTAACATTTGTTACTACGTAAAATTTAAATGACTATGACATGACAGTGACAATAGTAAAATATGATTTATATCTTCTTCTGCAGTTTAAATAAAATGACTAAAATATATTTGTGAGTATAGTAGCAGTAGTAGTAGTACTTATATATTAATACATTTGTATAACGGCCAGTGGTTAGCTCAGCGGTAGAGGGTCCGCCTAGCATGCTAGCGATCCTCAGTTCGATTCCCACCACAACCGACAATAATACCACTGGGTCCGAGTGGTTGGATTCCAGTATAATAACATCTACCATTCTGTAATTGGGAGTTAAGGGTCCTTTCGAGTTACGAAATACAGTGCTTTGCACAGCTTTGCGAGTTTACTTTTTATAACCATATTTATGAACTTATTGATTTGAAAAAGCATTCATCTTGTTGACAAAGGTTTAAAGATTGGCGCTACAGCGTAATTTTGTAATATTATTTATTTATAACAACAATATGACTATAACAAAACTCGAAAAAATTGTCATTTTTACCGCGTTGTAAAATATGAATAAATATAAATTTTTAAAACTATGGTTCTGTAGCGCCAAAATTAAGACTTTTATCTTCCAAATGTTTAAGAAAAAATTACACAATTTTTAGTATTAGACTAACAAACCGACTTCTCGTGAACCTCTACGAACGTCGAATTACCGCATAGGGAAGTGGCGCCGACACGCGGTAAACATGGAAATCTAAACACTCCTCCCCGCTCCACGCCTTGTCTGTTTCGCTAGCTAGCTGGAATACTCAGATTCTACTTTCAACGTTCAGATATTCATCAGCATGTTTAACTGCGAATTTTTTAAAAATTTGAACTTTAACTCGTAGGATTACTTTAGAAAATATCTAATAAGAACATTTTTTGTTAATATGATCATATTCATTTTAAAATTTTCGAAATGAACAAATTTTTAAATCTTTTATATTAACTTCACCGTCATACATATACGGCAAAAAAACAAAAGTAAAAAATGACCCACTTCCCGGGATCCTATCGAGCTGAAATTTTGAAAATAGACTTTTGTCACCTAACAATGCACTTTGGCACAAGAAAAAATCTGATGTGGCCAGCACAAGACCTCCCGCCATGCCGCCATACCCCAAACCCGTTTCCCCATATCCAATCAATCTGAAGTTTGGTACATAGACTCGTTGTGACCAAACATTTACTTTGGCACAAGAAAAATCTGATGTGGCCAGCACAAGACCTCCCGCCATACCCATTTCCCCATATCCAATCAATCTGAAATTTGGTACATAGACTCGTTGTGACCAAACATTTACTTTGACACAAGAAAAAATCTGATGTGGTCAGCACAAGACCTCCAGCCATACCCATTTTCCCATATCCAATCAATCTGAAATTTGGTACATAGATTCTTAGTGACCAAACATTTACTTTGGCACAAGAAAAAATCTGATGTGGTCAGCACAAGACTTCCCGCCATACTCATTTCCCCATATCCAATCAATCTAAAATTTGGTACATAGATTCGTTGTGACCAAACATTTACTTTGGCACAAGAAAAAATCTGATGTGGCCACCACAAGACCTCCCGCCATACCCTACGCTTTTTAACTCTGAAATTTGGTACATAGGCTCGTTGTGACCAAACATTTACTTTGGCACAAGAAAAAATCTGATTTGGCCAGCACAAGACCTCCCGCCATACCCTACTCTTTTTAACTCTCTCTTGAAACACACTATCTAAGAAAGAGTTACAATGAAAACAAAAATATAAATAAATATCGATCGAGTTTCATAAATAAAGGATTTATAGTCGAAAACTTTGTTTTTACGGGTTCATTTTTTTTCTGAAATACCTATTAATTAATTTAAAATAATTTTGTCAATAAATTTTTTCTCTAAAATTTACCTAAATCAAGTTTTTAATAAACTACAAACGCCTATTTACCAGATCATATAACTAGCTGTGATAAAACAAAAACACATTTAAAACAATTTTTAGTGTCAAATAATTTCTATAACTTGGATGAGTATTTTAACAATAAAAATTAATCATGTACAAATTATCATCTATGTATTTTTTAATGTATTTATTATGACGTATCATATACATGTGTATATTATCATGTCTTCTGAATAAAATATATTATTATTATTAGTATGAAGGAAGTAGCTTGAATTATTAACAACAGTATTTTTATTGTTACCTACTTGTACACATTATATAATAATAAGAATACAATATTTTAGTATAATGTACAATTTTTTTTTATTTTAATCAAATTATTTTTCGAGTCGCATTGTTGCATATCAAAATGCTTATTGCATTTCTTCGTATTTTTCAACTATATCAATAAAAATCTGATGTGGCCACCACACAACCTTCCGCCATATCTAGACTTCCATGTATAATCCGGTAGGTACCCATTTAAAATATAAAAATAATTCGTATACTCATCCACTATAAACTGACTACCTACCCGATTTTTAGCATGATTCCAATACCTTTCCTTTACAGGTATGGCGGAAGGTAAAAAGCATTCAAATTTTCAAAAATATTATAATTATTACTCAAATTCCAAAATTCTATTCGCATTGTTTATTTAATACCTAATTTAATGCTATAAAAACGGAATACTTATAGATTTTCTGTATCGAAAACATAGTTAGGTACTTTTCTCATTGGGTTTAGTTATTAATTGTACGCAAATATTTTCAGTTATTTGAGACGTATATCCATCATCAGGTTACAAATAATGATATTATTATTAAGAGTGTTAAAAATTCTTTCAACAGTAAGTTCTTGTCAAATATTTTATAATGTACAATAAAACTTTATATTTTTTATATGAACAATGAAAAAAACAGTGATAGAACCATAATAGGTAATGGAAAAAAAAATCTAACGTGGCCATCACACAACCTTCCGCCATATCTAGACTTTAAACAGAAATGTATACGTACAATCCGGTGCCCATTTAAAATATACAAATAAAAATCTAAAATATTCATACACAGAAATTTGCATAACCTGAATAAAAAGATTCATTCACAGGAAAACTCTGCTGTGTTGAAGCCATCCTCCGTTCAATTACTACATTTAATATCTTACTTATGAAGCTAAGTTTCCATGCATACGTTTCATCCGTTCCGTTTTATACGTCGCTGCAAACTTGACGTCGTATGAAATTTAGACTGTTCACATGTGTCCGTTGCGTTCCATCCGTTTTGATGTTTTGATTTGTACTTCTATTCACTGCTGTTATGACATAATATTAATTACGATTTTATAAACTTACGAAGCTAATCATGTTGCTTAGGTAAACCAAACAAATACAAATAACCGTATGAAACCACTTGCTAACTGTCAAACTGACATCAAAGCATTCGTTTTCAAGGTCGCGCTGCAACGAGTAGAGAGTAGACGAACTCTGTCCGTCGCTGCATTTACCAATGCGCCAATTTTTCATAATTTGAACTAGCCAATCACAACTTGCGACGGATAGAACGGAACGGATAAAACGCAGGCATGGAAACTAGGCTTAACCCTTAGGACTTATATAGCGCTAGTATGCCAACTTGTCACCCGTCTCACCTGTCGATATTATTTACGCAGAAACAAAAATCAACCGATCATGGATTACAAGATATCAACGTTTTATTTGATAAATTTATTTTTTAAATTTTACTGCAGTTCTTTAATGCTACCAGATAAAGACAATTTTTTTATAACGTAAGTTGCAAATAACTTTTCCTCTTATTCTTATTACAAATAAATACTATATTTTTCCAAATTTATATACAATTTTGACAATTAACCTTTTCAATCTTCAAAAAATTTCACTTCCGATGAAGATATTTGTACCAAAATCTAAGGAGCTCTTCCAATTTATATACAAATGTTAAATACCAAATATCAAAATTTTCGGGTAATTCACACACACACACGCACACACGCACAAATTTCGAAATTTCTTTTCCTCACACAAAAATTAATGTTATTTATAAACTGATAAAAATAACCACCCCTGCTTTTTTTGCACTGAATTCTCCGAACATTTTTCTATGAAGTACTTTATTTTAAAAACTTATGAGGGCATTACTTAAGCTAAAATTTGAAGATTTTCTCCAAGAGAACGTTGAGAAATTCTAGCGTTTTTTCGTATTTCTTGTGTTTCATGAACTGTAACATCTGAACTAAGGCCTCCCTAAAGTTTCAATATAATGTATCTTGTAGATAATTGTACGTAGAATTTAATGCAAGAAACCGGAAGTCGTTATCTGTGTCCGTTTAGAAGTTACAGTTCATTAAAATGAATGTATACGAAAAAAATTAAAATTTCCAAATTTTCCCTCGGAGAAAATTTTAATATTTTAGCTTAACTAAGGCCCTCGTAAAGTTTAAATATAATGTATCTTGTAGAGAATTGTACGTAGATTTTAATGCAAGAAACCGGAAGTCGTTATCTGTATCGGTTTAGAAGTTACAATTCATTAAAAACAATGTATATGAAAAATTTTTAAATTTCCAAATTTTACCCCCGGAGAAAATCTTAATATTTTTGCTTAACTAAGGCCCTCGTAAAGTTTAAATATAATGTATATTGTAGAGAATTGTACGTAGAATTTAATGCAAAAAACCGAAAGTCGTTATTTTTATCCGTTAAGAAGTTACAGTTCGTGAAACACAAGAAATACGAAAAAACGCTACAATTTCTTGGAGAAAATCTTCAAATTTTAGCTTAAGTAATGCCCTCATAAGTTTTTAAAATAATGTACTTCATAAAAAAATGTTCGGAGAATTCAGTGCAAAAAAGCACGGGTAGTTATTTTTATCAGTTTATAAATAACAATAATTTTTGTGTGAGGAGACGAAATTTCGACTTTTTAAAAATGATTTAAATATTCGAAATACATTTTAGCGATTTTCTCGAAAACTGTGCCACTTACAAGAAAATTGATGTTGACTTTTTCTGTAGAGAATTTAGTGCTCTATAATTATATGCAATAGTTTTTCGCGTATCATTAACCAATTACACGATAAATGTAAAAAACCAAAAACAGTGACACATTTTGCTACGCTACGGACTTAGCACATACCGTAGGGCCGGGGACTTTTGGTATAATCATCACCAAAGACCTCCAAACACATCCCATAAATAAAATCTTTAGGATCAAAAAGTCCGTCTACAAACCGTTCTTTGACTAGACTATACTTTCTTAAAATATTTATTAAATTTCAAATTGACAGTTAGTTTGACATACAGAGATTGGAAATGTTTCGATATTTTTGTTTTTGTCAAAGAAAAAGGGACTCAATGTATTCGGATTATTTTAATTAAAACACAAACTCGTCAGAATATATTTATATTATTTTTAATAAAGAAATAGTAACTTAACATGTTGCAAAAATATATATCCAATAAATAAACTATTATTGTTATCATTAAGTTATCATTTGAAACTAGCTCTTAATGATATCTTCAATAAGAAATCAGAATGATATCTTTTGAATGATATCAAATGGATGACTTTATAATGATATCTTTATGATCACAGTATATAAGATATCCAATAAATAAACTATTATTGTTATCATTAAGATATCATTTGAAACTAGATCTTATTGATATCTTCAATAAGAAATCAAAATGATATCTTTTGGATGATATCAAATGGATGACTTTATAATGATATCTTTATGATCACAGTATATAAGATATCTACAAATTTAATTATATTGTTATCAATAAGATATCTTTTGGAATTATCTTACTGATATCTTTTATAAGAAAACCTAATGATATCTTTTTCGAGTTATCTTTTAGATATCCTTTATAAGAAATCCTAGTGATATCTTTCGGATAATTGTGCTATGTGGGTACTTAATATCGAAATGATTTATAAAGTTTCTATTGTTGTTCAACAATACGGTATGCATTATACATGGGTGTATGGACATCAGCCGAACGGACAATGGCCGAATGGGACAATGGCAGAACGGAATGCAGCCGATGGGACATTGGCAGAATAAGGGTGGGGATGAAAATTGCGATGACGTCATAAGGTTTGAGTTTATACTTAAAGTTTAGCTACACATAAATAGATGTCTCTAAACGTGACAGTGGTTTATAAAATGTTTGATTTGTTGGTGATAATATTTCTTGATTGACATTTAAAATAACCTACAAAAGCAATTTGAAATCAATCACCAATATTATGTAAACAAGGTACATAGGTTATTGTTATATTAAAATAACAATAACTATTATTATTGGTGGTACCCTTTGTGGTACCTAGTTTTAATTTAATATGTTGTATGGAAGACAAAGTTGGAACATAAAATTAAACTTTTTATTCAATATAAATTTATGTCTAATATCAAAATGATGGAAATCTATTGATTTAGATATAATTACTAGTACAATGGATAAGAATGAGGAAATTTTCTGTGGTAGTAGGTAAGGTTAACACAAATAAAATAAAGTAAAATTTATAAATTTTAATGTAAGTACCACGAAAAACATTATAATTTCGTATCTATTCCGCTTATTCATTGAAAATATCAATCTAGTTGTAGATATATTGTTTTTACGAATTTCGTACAATGAAACAACATCTTAATTATTTAACTTAATAAGTATAGGTATATACTCAATGAAAACAGAAATAGTATTTCTAATAATTAAGCCCAATCGCCTGGTTAAGCAATTACTATACTCTATTACATACGCTGTACTGTATACAAAAAATATGTACTTTACAACCTTTATAAAACTTTGTCCCAAATTTCAAAGGAGCACCAATAGAAGTTTCATTTATATACAGGTACAGAGAAAATATAATTTGAATGTAGTTTGGCGGCAAATTTGAATCACGTAAAATTCAATAGTATTGAAACTGCAAATGTAATCAGAACGATTCATTTTCATATAAATATTAACTAAAACTTGACAAGTTATATGAATATTATAAAAAAAAACTCAGAAATTCTAACCTATAAGAGAACTGTCACAATTGTATAATACTAGAGCTAAATTATCGAGTGTACCTAAATCTGACTCAAAAATGAACAATCTGATTGGTCAGCAGAACGCGGTAATTTTAAAAAGAAATTTTAAGAAGACGACGATTAGTAGAAAAAATTATACGAGATTAACTTTTGCGCCAACTTGTATAAAAGAAATTAAAAATATATCTGAAAAAATCTGCAGTTTTTTTTAAATTGAATTATTATTATACCTACTACCTACTTACAGTTAGTAGTATCTTGTTATTTCTTTTAAATACAAAATAAATTATTCTTTATGAACAGATACTGGATTAAAATTGTTGGCGTAAATTAATAATGTACGTGTACCAGTTTCTAAAAGAAATAAATAACGTGTATAGTCGTGTAGGTGTAATAGACATATTATTATTATTGTTAAGCAGAATTCATTTAAAGCCGAATATATAAGTATTTATAAATTAAGAAGTGAATTTAGGATTTTTTTGTACATTACTGTTCAACTTGCACACAATTATTCTTGTTTTAGAAATGAAACGACCTATACAAAATCAAGAAAATTTGCTTTTCAAATTTGCCGCGTTCTGCTGACCAATCAGATTGTTCATTTTTGAGCCAGATTTACACACAGTAATTTAGCTCCAGTATAATACAATTGTGACAGTTCTTTTATAGGTTAAAATTTCTGAGTTAAAATTTTTAATATACTTGTGAACTTTACTTAATGTTATGAAAATAAATATTTCTGATTTTATTTGTAGTTTAAATATTACATTGAATTTTACGTGATTCAAATTTGCCGCCAAGCTACACCCAAATTTAATTTCCCCTTTTCTTGTATCTGTATAAAAATGAAACTTCGGTGTTCGGTAGGTGCTCCTATGGATTTTGGGACACAGATTTATAGTATCCGAGATCCGCGTGGGTTTAATTATTATAGAAATATTATGTCATTGTCTATTGAGTACCTAGGTACCTATACTTATTAGGTAAAATAAATAGATTGGAATAGATGCGAAATTGTAATATTCTTCGTGGTTCTTACAATAAAATATATAAATAGAATATTGTTTTACTTTTTTGTTGTGGTGTAAGTACCTTACCTAGGTACTATTACAAAAAATTTCCTCATTCTTATCTATTGTAATATCACCTGTCATAAACCAATAGATATCCATCATTTTAATATTAGACCATACATTTGTATTGAATAAAAATATTGGGTCATTTTATATTCTAATCTTGTCTTCTATACACATATTAAATTTATTCTAGTTACCTGCCATCAATAAGAATAATACTTGTTATTATACATACAGTAAATATAGGTAGTAAAAGTAATAATTATTTATTAATACCTAGGTACCTTGCTGATATACCTAAATCTCACATTTATTCCATTTGCATTCTATATTTACTGATCAATAATTGGTGATTGATTGCTATTAATTATTGTAGGTTATTTTAAATGTCAATCAAGAAACACCGCCAACAAAACAAACATTTTATAAACCACTGTCACATAGGAGACATCTATTTACAAGTGGTCAAACTTATAGTACAAATTCAAACCTTATGACGTCATCTCAATTTTCATCCCCCACCCTTCTTCGGCCAATGTCCCGTCGGCTGCATTCCGATCGGCCATTGTCCCATTCGGCCAGTGTCCGTTCTGCTGATGTCCCCGCTCCCTTATACATTATAGTGGCGTAAACCGTAGACCGACATAACATTCCTTGAATCGATTTATGACAATCCCTGGAGTTGAGATAGATCAGGAATAAGACCAAAGTAAATTGCATAGCCTAGCAGTCATATTTTATATAAGATCTTGAGCCAAAATCTGACTTTAAGTTCGTTAATGAGCTTTATTCATCCAGTGGTACCAACTTTATAAACATAACTTTTTTATTTTTATCAAAATACCATCGTGTGTGATATCAAAGTTAAAGATCTCGGGAAAAGAATTCTAGTAGAAAAACAAAAATAACATTAAACGATCGTCAATTGTTTTTTATTATAAATTATATCGAGTTTTGTATCAATTTAAAGCGCTTGGGGAGATAAGTTTAGTAAAAATGTAAAAAAATGACATTTTTGTCATACCTGCACAAAAAGTAACCTTTTTCGTGCCTGTTTTGCGTGCGCAAAGTGGCTTATTTTTTAACTAGACAAAAATGCGTGCGCAAAGTACAAGCGTGCGGGAATAGCGTGCGCAAAATTTCACTTTGCGCACGCAAATTTAACATTCACACAGTTTTCTGTAGTTACCGACACGAAATGTGCGCGTAACACTAGCGCCACACACGTGATAATCTAATACTATAAGCACGTGAACAGCTGTAGTACCTACTTCTCTATGCATAGTTTCTACTGTCGACTATTGTGCAGATTGTGCATTGGATATTGGATCTAATGGACAATAATATTTTATTTTTATATTTTAATGTTCTTTTCTTTACTGTTAATAATTAGTTTCTTATGCTTTTACATGTAGGTAAATATTAGTTACTTTTTTATTTTATACATATTAATTTTAAAAGTATTCATTTTATCTTTTGATAAGTAAGGTCACTCAAAAGGTTACTTTTTGTGCAGTAATGACAAAAAATATCGTGTGCATCTCGTGAGGAAAGACGCAATTGCGCTTGGCTTCGTTGCAGCCCTCGCCGTAGCGACCCTCGGCCTCCTCGGCTCGCCTCGGTAGGCCTCGAGCCGCTACTGCTCGGACTGCAACTCGCCTCGCGCAATTGCTTACTTTGCGCACTAGATACACAATATACTATTATGCGGTTGTCAATTGTTTCTAAAAAAATTATTCAAATTATTATTAATTATGGTTATATTTTGCGTTATTTAAGAATGTATAGGCATGTATGTGTATATTCACATCGTAGAACGAACAGTAGAAATAACATTCCACTTCCCGTGAACGTTGAGTACTGACTCTCCGCCTCTAGCGAGCACTGACGACTAGTATTAAGAGTGGGGGAACGTTTGCGTCCAGCCTTCTGGGCTCTTTCCAGCGCATTTCCCCTTTACACTTGCAAAACCACAGATGGTGCACGTATGCAGAAGAGGAACCTTAATCCTGTAGATTGGTTACCATCAAAATAAAAATAAAATAATAAGTTAAAAGAATAAAGTAGGTATGGCGGGAGGTCTTGTGGTGGCCACGTCAGATTTGTTTATATTATTCTACATTTTAGTTATTTAGAAAAGTATGAACAGTTTAATAGGCGTACAAGGAAGTCATGCGGTGTCCACGTCAGATTTTTATTTATGGGGTCATTTGAAACTCCAATGCATTTAGCTAATGTGAGAACATCATTTTACAATAGATTAGGCTATTGTCTGGCCCAAAACGGTTCTACTTTTGAATATTTATTGTAAATAGTTCAACTTTACTTATAAGTTCAAATTAGGATTAATTATTTTTAGATTTGTTTCTCAGGAATTACATAAATGTTTAAACAAATTTAATTTGTTAATAAAGTTATGTTAGGCAAAAACAAACTGGTTTTTTATACTTTTTTATTTATTTAGGGTAAACCATATAGTTATTGGACACCATACCACACAAAAACCGTTAAAATAAGAATTCTGTTTATCATTTTTGATACAGCGTCTGCTTGATGAATACGTCGATAATAGTATATTATATATTGAGGGACTAAAGTGCATGATTTAATCCTGAGGGTGAAGTTTATTTCACGAGCCGAAGGTGAGGGAAATAATTACCTGAGGGATTAAAGGTACTTTAGTCCTGTGGTATATACGCTATTTTTTGCACTTCATCCTCAAACGAATGCAAAATAGTTTATAAGAATACACATTTTGTAATTTTGACAGTAAATTTTATGACAAATATTTATATTGTTACCATAGATACTCTGTAACAAATAGCACGTATTTACTTGACAACGGGATTAATTAATTCAATTCCTTGACAACGGGATTAAATATGAAAAATAATCCCTTGGGATCAAATTTAGAACCTTAGTCCCTAAAAATAAAGACTAAAGAAGAGTTTTAGTCCCGGAAGTGCAAAAATGTATTTTTTCTATTTGGAGTTCACAGAGTTAACTTTGTGAAACGCAACTGAATGTCGCTAGAGCTCACTTTGTGACACGCAACATATTTTTATAGAAGGTTGGTATTGCTAGTATCAGATCAGTATCATATGACATTTATTTCAATTGTTAAACGTCAAACTTCAGAATGACAAATTTCAGTATAACCTCTAAATATGTTTTGCTTAATTAATTACTTTTTATTCAATAAAATTAATGAATCTAGAAATTGAAAACATATAAGTTCAATATTTTCTATAATATCTGTACTTATCACCTAGAATAGTTCAGTAATATATACGTTTGCAGTGACAGTGACAGTTTAAATAAATGGCAATATTAATAAATTAATATCACCAACCAAAACGTTACACACATAAATTTCCCTAAATCGTCTTGTGTATATTGTGGCAGTATAATTTAAATTTTAATAATAAAAAGACACCAAATAGAAAAAATCTGACGTGGCCATCACACAACCTTCCGCCATATCTAGACTTTAAACAGAAATGTATATGTGCAATCCGGTGCCCATTTAAAATACACAAATAAAAATCTCAAATATTCAAACACATAAATTTGCATCACCTGAATAAAAAGATTCATTCACAGGAAAACTCTGCTGTGTTGAAGCCATCCTCCGTTCAATTACTACATTTAATATCTTACTTAGGACTTATATAGCGCTAGTATGCCAACTTGTCACCCGTCTCACCTGTCAATATTTTTTACGCAGAAACAAAAATCAACCGATCATGGATTACAAGATATCAACGTTTTATTTGATAAATTTATTTTTTAAATTTTACTGCAGTTCTTTAATGCTACCAGATAAAAACAATTTTTTTATAACGTAAGTTGCAAATAACTTTTCCTCTTACTCTAATTACAAATAAATACTATATTTTTCCAAATTTATATACAATTTTGACAATTAACCTTTTCAATCTTCAAAAAATATCACTTCCGATGAAGATATTTGTACCAAAATCTATAGGGAGCTCTTCCAATTTATATACAAATGTTAAATACCAAATATCAAAATTTTCGGGTAATTCGTATTTGAGTTATGCGACTAACAACCCTTGACCACACACACACACACACACACACACACACACACACACACACACACACACACACACACACACATACACACACACACATACACACACACACATACACACAGACATCATCGTGAAACTATCAAAAATGAGTTGTAAGGACCCTAATTCGTGCTCATCCACTTAAAACTCACAACCCGATTTTTTGCATGATTCCAATACCTTCCTTTACAGGTAAGCGGAAGGTAAAAATAGTATAAAGAACTCATTTTATAAGACTTTTTCGCACTTGTTCTTTAGTAAACTCGCCCGAGGGCTCGTTTTACTAAATTTGAACACGTGCGAAAAAATTATGTCTTATAAAACTTGTTCTTTAATATAATATTGTGTGACAATAAATTTACGACAAATTATTCCTACTGTTAGTTAAGCGTCAACCTTAAGGCTTTTCGACCCTCAACAAAAATTTCGCATCTGGGGTTTCAAATAATCTCCTTTTGGTATACAACCAGAACAACACAGTCGGTAATGTTCTTCATAGAATGATCGTAAATCATAAAATTTACAACTTAATCCCTCTGGGTAGAATTCTAACATTCAATGTTTTGAAACGAAAACTCCTCAAGAATAAAATCTTTTACTTATGATATGAACAACGCGACTGACGAATATGGAATATGCATGTAAAATTAAAATAAGCCAACTATGAAATTATTCAATATATTAATTAGGATAGTAGGTACACCTTTACCATAACCTAGTCAAAAACACCAGTTATTTTTTGTTTATAGGTACCTATTTTAATAAATTGTGTGTTAGATATTTTATAACTATTTTGAGAACACATAATAACAAATTTAAAATCATAATATATTTTTCTTCTCATCATATACCTAGAAGGAAGGTATTTGAGTATTTCTAAAAATCAAGTTGTATACCTAAATGTATATATTTAGCAGTATTTTTAATTAACAAAAAACAGTTTTAATACAAATCGCTATCATCTTCGCAAAAATCATAGTCAAACAAGTACTATCGAGCTTCAAAAATGTATAATATCAAGATCAACATAATTGTACAATTGGGCTTACAAAGCTTATATTTTTGAAACTGTGTAACCTAATTACTTAATCCACAAATTTTTCCAAGTTCTAAGAATTGACTGTTAAATTCGTATAAATTGCAACTGTACTTTGGCAATAATTACACAGTTATACCTAATTACTTAATCCAAAAAAATTTACAAGTTCTAAGAATTGACTGTTAAATTCGTATATATTCATGCCCTAAGGTGTTTTTTTGTTACTCTATTACTTGTCTTATTATAGAGACGATTTAAATCCATATAGGAGTGACGTCATATCAGATAAATTCTATCCACCACAGTCACTAAATAAGCTATCTCTTTCTTACACATTTTACTCGTATAAATCTATTCGCATATCGTATGTCATAAGGGGCGGGGCTTATCAATTTGTGTCTTAACGGCAGTAGCAGAACAATTATTTATATAATATAGTATTCATTACATGAAATATATTTTCTTACATATATTGTTATCTTTTAGATTCACAAAAGTTCGTTTTATATCATTTATTGTTTATTGCTGATAACTTGTCAATTTTCTGCTTATTGTTATGTCAAGTGTCAACATAAAATTTTGAGGTTACGTGTTTTGTTATTTAGTTTTGTTCTATTTTATTAATCTTTGATTATTTCCTACAGAATCATGCGATGTATTAAAATGGTAAAATAATGATTAAGTTTAAAAATATAATTAAAAACTATTGCTTTTAAATTTCGCGTATAGAGAAAGACTGCCAGCACCAACTACCAAACTCATGCTGTACTAAAAAGTAAAATCTTGATTCATACGAATAATTTGCTTGTTTTTTATGACGTGACTCCTATATGGATTTAAATCGTCTCTAGTAAAGTGATATTGGTTGTTGTTCTTGATATAAAACGTTTTTGCGAATATTCTTTATTTTATATTCATTATCGTTATATTAGTGTTGTGAACAGTTAACATGGTTAAAACAAAATCATGCAGAAGACGAATGAGAAAACTGCGAGAAATTACGAGCTTCAAAAAATGGTAAGTTTATATAATTATTATTATTATGTGTAATACCTAATACCATATTTAGTACAGTATAGTTTGCAGTTTAGATTTAATGTTTAAAAAACTGACTATACTTTTTTATTCGAGACTTTCGATTCGACATCGAGATTCTCGATCTGAGATCGAGATCAAGACTAGAGTAAATCTCGTCTCGAAACGAGACAAGGGTACATTAATTATTCTCATCTACTATCGGAGAAAGAAGTACAGTCAGTTATTGAAAATGCTGAATCACTTGTTTAAAATATTTTACGTCACTCGGGGGCGGAAAGCAGTGTTTTCCTCTTGCTAATGGAGGGAGGGAAGCGAGTTTTTCCTCCCGCGCGGGAGGAAAGCAAGTACGTTCCTCACGCTTGCAAGAAAGGTGATTTCGAGACTGTTTTGCCCCCTCGTGACGTAAAATATTGTGTGTGTCCCGGGAGGGAAGGTTATTCCTCCCTTGGGCGAAGCCAGCGCCCTCGCTCGGGCCGCCGCTTTGCCCGCGGGAGTAATAGCACGCTTCTCACCCTAGGTGCACAAAATACTATTAAAAATAAATCTAAACTGCAAACTTTTATTATGCACATATGGTAGGTAAGTACTAAATTAAGTTTTTAAATTATGAAACATATTGGTGTAGAAATAACAACAATTTATAGCAAATATGAGCTACCTAGTATTTTAGCATATTTTTAAAACTGAACTATAATGGCGTGTTATATCAATATAAATAACAAAAGAAAAAAAATATTTCAATATGTTGTAGTTGAGAGCTTTTTCAAGACGTTTATTAACGTGAGACTTTATATTTTGTTTAATCTAATTAAATAATAGGTACAACTTTAATAAATATACCTACCATAATGAATCATATACATTTATATTGTGTTTGCATATATTTCGACATTTCTACATTTCTGTGATTTTTTTATTAATACCTACAGCTCTCATCCAAATATCATCCGAGATTCAACTACGCCTGAAGATGTTCAAATTGCCGAATCAAATGATGTTGATTCGGAAAATATTTTGAGCCCCCAAATAGACGTAGAAAGTAATAACAGTGGAAATTATAGTGACATTGATCTGAATTTCTGAATACTACTGATTCAAAGATATCATATATCGAGGGCTTATCACATTGGAAAAGCGCAGAAGTACACATTTGAAAAGCACAATGGTTTTAGGGATTGTACGACAGTTTTTCTACAATATTTTTTGAATTTTTGCCTCTTGCCTAACATTTTTCTGAACTTAACTCCATCATACTAGAAGAGTATTTTTAACAAAAAATTTTAAAACTAGAAAATATTCTTGCCTAACATCATACTCGAAGACGATCTGGACTAACTTGTTATGGTTAGAAATCTCATTTTCGAAACATCCACTTATTCAATGTTACGATCTGCGCTTATTCAATGTTTTGATCGGCGCTTATTCAATATAAATTTACTGATTATATTTCTGCGCTTTTCCAACGTTTTAATGACCAAAAATTTATTGTTTTAAAATTTTAGTTTTAACAAATAATCAAGTATAATACTTATAATATTTTAAAAATTGTAATTATATTATTAGTATCTAATTATTAATAAAAATGTAAATGATTACTATGATTTATTCAAAACAATAAATTGTGTTAATGTATTAAATGTAACACATTGACAATTAATCACTTATATTAATTTTCATTCCATTTACAAAACTCCAATACTTCTGTTTTTTGTAGATACTCGTAATAATAATCATGGTTTGTATTTCATTTACAACTCATATGTGTTTTTATGGTTTACACATATTGTTTTAGTTGAATTTTAGTAATGTATATTTTGTTTAATTTGCTCGGTAAGTACAAAAATGTAAGTATCAATTTAATATCAGCTATATTGAGTTAAATAATTGAATGTTATATTGTAACTGCAACAAATTTTTGTAATTACAAATCTATTACAATTTAAATTAAACAATAATGTTTTTAATTTATTCTGTTATTATATTACACGAATCAGTATCATACAAATTTATATTTGAAACAAGAAGCTGGAGGTTTCAACTTTATACCTGAGCCCTACCCTACCCCCTACCGAGTTTATTGCTTTGATATTCTCGAAGCTGGAAGCAGAAGACAAGGATGTGAAATAAGTTGCCTAAATATTGGCCCAACGCGCAAAAATACGAACGAATATTATTTGAAAAATTCGCATTTGCGCATCACATAATTCCATTTTTTTCAAGACCGGGTTATTGGATTTTTTATTTTTTGAGCTTCCTCAGCATAATTTTACTAATGCTATTAAATAGTAGAGAGCAATTTTAAATAAAAAAATTATTACAGAAAATATGAGCATCTTTACGCCTTCACTAATAGTACTGATATCTTATTAACAATAACATTATTTAAAATTCTGAGTCTGCCATTTAGTTTATAAAGTATTCAATAATATGTACAATTTTTTTGAAAAGAAACAAAACGTACAGTGACAAGAAAAATGGTCTTACAGTTGTGCAAAATAACAGTTTTCTGAGGCCAGGGTCGAACAGCCTTAAGTATATAAGTGCGCATGCGATCTAGTATCTGCGCGACTTGGGTGCGTTACAGATGTTTTGCAGGTTGCATAAAAATATATCAATTTTTGTTAGCCATTTTCTCCGCTCCTGGTCAAAAGATCTAGGCAAACAAAACATTATTGAAATTTATATTTTTTTTTTCTGTTTCCTGAAATATTTTTTGTTCCAATATTGTTTACTATAAACATTAAAACAATATTTTTATTCAATATGATGCCCTATATCAATACAAAATTACTCTCAGGAAACAATATTTGCTCTAATATTCACACATCTGCAATGTTTATCTTAATTGTTACAGTAGTTTTCTCAAAAATGGCTATTAAAATTTATTCAAATTGAGTAGATTTGAGTAGCAAAGTAGTCGAAAATAGTTCATCCTTTACCATAGAGATGGCAGCTCAGTCGAAATAACTTAATTGTCACTAAATATCGGTAATATAGTTTTCGACTTTCTACCCAACAGACAGTGACAATGACACATTTGATTTGAACCGAGCTGGATAACCGATAACTACTATATTTTCTACATTAGTTATACTTTATTTTCACGAAATCTTATATTTATTCTAAGAAAAGAAATCGAAGGTCTTGATTAGGACTGATGTACAAAATTGTTCAAAATAGAGGTCGGCTATTCAGGCTTTTGTTTTTTAAAAGTAAATTTAAGGGCTAGAAAGTTGTTTAAAATTGCGGCACGCGTTCCGAATTTGTTTTTATCGAAAAAATTATAGAATCATATCGTGTTTGATACAGTGTTGTGACTGATCTAGATCAATTGATCTAGATCACCGATCTAGCTCAATTTACGTGATCTTTGGTCTGATCTAGTTCATCTTATATTTAAGGATCTTGAGTTTAATCTAGATCAAATAAATATGATCTACGATCTTAAAATAAGATTATTATATTTTTAGATTTTTCTACGCTATATGCAAGTTAAAGCATGAAATTGAATATTTAGCAAAAGTACGAGTTTAATATTTTTAATATGTTTTAATTTTAAACTGTAGATTAAATCGCTTGAATACTACGTATTTTCTTCTTTTTTATGTACAACAATTAAATATTTTGTCTAATACTGATCTTTGTACGATCTAAAGAAAAAAAGATCACTAATTTCTGATCTGATCTAAAAAAAAGATCCTATCTTAAAAATTGATCTAAGATCTGATCTAGGTAGATCATATTAAACTAGAAGATATTGATCTAGATCAATTTTAAAATGATCTGTCACAACACTGGTTTGATATGAAGTTAAAGGGCTAGATAAATCATATTATTTAAAATAATGGCCGATGATTTATATTTGTTTTTATCGAAAAAATTATAAAATGATATCGAGTTTGACATCAAATTAATGAGCCAAATGAGAGCTAATTAATAATAAAATTATTTAAAGTGGTGTTCGACGATTGGCATTTGTTTTTAATAAAAAAATTATAAAATCATATCAAGTTTAATATCAAATTAAAGGCTAGATAAGGGCTCAATAATTAAATTATTGAAAATGGTGACCGACGAACGGCATTTGTTTTAATCGAAAAAATAATAGAACTATATCGAGTTTGACATCAAATTAAAGAGCTAGGTGAGGGCGAGGGCTAATTAATAAATTTATTTAAAATTATTGCCGGCGATTGCAATTTGTTTATATAAAAAAAATGTTATAATCATATTGAGTTTAATATCATATTAAAGTTCTTGATGGGAACTACTATGTTATTCAAAATGACGTCTTTTGTTTATAGTTGGATAGCCAGGATATTTATTTTATTACACATATTATCTTATTCTATTCTAAAATTGTAATTGCTTAACTAATATTTATATTGAAGAAGAAATATGAATAATTTGAAGTTGTAATTAAATAATTATAATTTCATCATACGAAAAGATTACAATTTATTTCGGTAGAGCCTAAATGTTACAATTATTGATGCACGAAGTGCCGAATCCTCCCAAATTCAGGGTCCGCGGAGTTTGAGCCACGCGAAGCGGGGCGCATTTCCCTTGTCCCGCGGTAGCGGTACCTAGTGTTAGACCCGCGTAACGGGTCCTGATGCTAGTTTTGCACTAAATTAACAATAACTACTCTATAACTAAAACGAAAGAGGGACTAAAATATTTCATTTTTCTTACATCTGCTAATGATAATTCAATTTCAATTTTGATTTTTAAGTTTCTTAGAATTATTTAGAAACATCTGATATTGCAATCAAATCTAACAAAAATAATTCCTATTGAAAATATTTTTAACAATTGATCGCCACACAACAATGTTTCAGGAAAATTTGTCTAATCTCCAGCAAAATTGATTCCAGGAAAATATTCTCGAATCTAGACAATAAAAAAAATTCTAAGAAATTTGGTAATTTATGCCGCAATATAATAATAAATGTTAAATTTTATATAACTTATTTAGTTCTCCAGTCCAAACGAATACTTGTATATAATTTCTGTTTTTTACAAATACACATAGGTAGAAATTTGTAAACGTTTTCAATTGTTATGAAATAATTGTTTATGGGTATACTTAACATTTGTTAAATATACAGAACTACAGAAAAAAAATTATAAAAAATTTATTTAAAAAACAAAAAAAATTAATTAAATAATAATAAAAATGCTCATTTTATTTTGTTTTATGTGTACTATGAAAACCAGATTAAGATATAAAAATGACTAATCAATATTAAATGAAGGAAAGCTTAAATTTATCGAGGATCTTGATTTTCTCCTGCGTCCTGTCACCGATGAGTTCATCAAGAATTAGGGAGAATATTCGTCATAGTAAACAGACACAAACTTCAGAACACGATTGTATAGCCCTCTATTGAGAATATTTTAAATATAGCAACGTAGTTCATAAGTATGACCGATATGTAGCAATTGTCTCTACTTTTGAAACGTGTCCTTAAAGATAAACGTCAGCTTTGCTATAGCACTGTTGTTATGTTCTTAATAATTTAAATCAAATGCAAGACAATTTGAAATTTTAATGACGTGACAGACAATTATTTCATAAGGTTGAGAAAATGAACACTTGTACTTTTTATACATGTGTGTTAAAACGCAACATATTGACAAGACAATGTTATAAGACGGATTATCAGGCTTGAATTATTTTTGAACCAGACGATAGAGGTGATTGAGGCGCATTTTATTTTGTATAATTCATTTGTTTTGAACTTCCTTTATCAAGTTTCATTTATTAATATGTGCTTCACCTATTGGTATTAGCACTTTTCAGGTCATTATTTAATATAAGGTATATTGTTTATGATACCGTTAAAAACCGAAAACTAGTTTTAACTAGTAAAATATGGAAACAAACCTCACCTAACCCTAGTTTTAAATAGTCAATACGCGAAGTTAAGTAAGGTTAGTTTAAGTTAATTTGTACAAATAGCCTAAATTCTTTCGAGTGTTTACTAGGTTAAACTAGTTTAAACTGGAAGATATTCGGTAACATCCCTGGTTAAAATGCCAGATAAAATGGTAGTTAATACAGATAAAGTTTTAATGAGAATTTATCGTAACATATGTGCACACGTCGAATTTTATCCGCCATGCACAAAGTTGTAATAAAAACTTTATGAGAATTTATGGGATTCTATGAGCCGTAATATTTCTATTGTCATTTTATACGCAATGTGGTAATATATTCTATTGGGTTTTAATCTGGATCAATTCGGAACATATTTTATCTGCAATAATTGTAAATTTACGATAAAATTCTTAACGGATTTTATATGCTTCTATGAGAAATGTAATCTATTCGGTTCTATACGCAGAATGGCAATTAATTTTCTATAAGAATTAATACGCAAATACACAATTCGTTATTTTTATACGGTTTTATAGTAATTTCGCTATTAACTTTTAATTGGATTTTATCCGTTTCTATGTGACAAACATTCTATTTGATTCTATGAGCAAAGTGGCATGCAATTTAGTAAATTAGTATCCCACTTTGCTCATAAGATCAAATAGAATGTGTATCACAAAGAAACGAATAAAATCCAATTAAAAGTTAATAGCGAAATTACTATAAAGCCGTATAGGAATCACTAAATGTGTAATGCGTATAAATTCTCATAAAAATTAGTATCCCACTTTGCTCATAGGACCAAATAGAATGTGTGTCACATAGAAACGGATAAAATCCAATTAAAAGTTAATAGCACAATTAGTATAAAACCGTATAGAAATCACAAAGTGTGTAATGCGTATAAATTCTCATAGAAAATAGTATCCCACTTTGCTCATAGGATCAAACAGAATGTGTCACATAGAAACGGATAAAATCCAATTAAAAGTTAATAGCGAAATTACTATAAATCCGTATAGAAATAACAAAGTGTGTAATGCGTATAAATTCTCATAGAAAATAGTATCCCACTTTGCTCATAGGATCAAATAGAATGTGTGTCACATAGAAACAGATAAAATCCAATTAAAAGTTAATAGCGAAATTACTATAAAACCGTATAGAAATAACAAAGTGTGTAATGCGTATAAATTCTCATAGTAAATTGCATGCCACTTTGCTCATAGGATCAAATAGAATGTGTGTCACATAGAAACGGATAAAATCCAATTAAAAGTTAATAGCGAAATTACTATAAATCCGTATAGAAATAACAAAGTGTGTAATGCGTATAAATTCTCATAGAAAATTGCATGCCACTTTGCTCATAGGATCAAATAGAATGTGTGTCACATAGAAACAGATAAAATCCAATTAAAAGTTAATAGCGAAATTACTATAAATCCGTATAGAAATAACAAAGTGTGTAATGCGTATAAATTCTCATAGAAAATAGTATCCCACTTTGCTCATAGGATCAAATAGAATGTGTGTCACATAGAAACAGATAAAATCCAATTAAAAGTTAATAGCGAAATTACTATAAAACCGTATAGAAATAACAAAGTGTGTAATGCGTATAAATTCTCATAGAAAATTGCATGTCACTTTGCTCATAGGATCAAATAGAATGTGTATCACATAGAAACAGATAAAATCCAATTAAAAGTTAATAGCGAAATTACTATAAAACCGTATAGAAATCACAAGGTGTGTACGGATAAAATCCAATTAAAAGTTAATAGCGAAGTTACTATAAAACCGTATAGGAATCACTAAGTGTCTAATTTTCGAAGTGCTTACTTCTCCGCTATTTTTACCTGTGGCTTCTAATTTATACCTTCTACCGATATTTGTATAGAAACAGATAGACTGTAACCAGCAATGAATGGTAAAATACATATTAAGTACCATAGATTCCAATAAAATCCGTTCTACTTGTGTACCATTATATCCTATACAAACGGATAGAATTTCATTCTTATATGCGGATAAAAACCAATAAAATAAATTACTGGATTTCCAGCAGTTTATGGTAAAATGCGCGTTCCAATACACATATTAAATACCATAGATTCCTATAAAATCCGTTCGACCTGTGTACCATTATATCTCATACGAACGGATAGACTTACATTCGTAAATGCGGATAAAAACCAATAAAATATATATCTGGATTTCCAGCAGTTTATGGTAAAAGAGGTGTTTCAATACACATATTGATTACCATAGAATCGTATAAAATCCGTTCGACCTGTGGACCATTATATCTCATACGAACGGATAGACTTACATTCGTAAATGCGGATAAAAACCAATAAAATATATATCTGGATTTCCAGCAGTTTATGGTAAAAGAGGTGTTTCAATACACATATTGATTACCATAGAATCGTATAAAATCCGTTCGACCTGTGGACCATTATATCTCATACGAACGGATAGACTTACATTCGTAAATGCGGATAAAAACCAATAAAATATATATCTGGATTTCCAGCAGTTTATGGTAAAAGAGGTGTTTCAATAGACATATTGACTACCATAGAATCGTATAAAATCCGTTCTACCTGTGTACCATTAAAACTCATAAGATCGAATAGACGTACATTCGTATATGCGGATAAAAACCAATAAAATATATATCTGGATTTCCAGCAGTTTATGGTAAAAGAGGTGTTTCAATACACATATTGACTACCAAAGAATCGTATAAATTTTTTTTATGTGTTTCTATGTGGCATTCTAACCAGGGATATACTCCGCGTCAAAAAAAAGGCCCCACTTGAAATTGTGAAAAAATCAACAAATTTCAAACCGCTATAACTCAGCGAGTTTTCGATGGATTTCGATGAACTTTCGACTCCAAGAAAGTTCAAAGTGTCTACTTTAAGGACATCCATTCATTTTTGTAATAACCCCCTCTGCACCCCTGCAACCACCTATGAAAACAAAGTGTTTTCAGGGGAAAAAATTTTCAACTTTGATGATTTGATGATGTGCACGGACTAGAAAATTTTTTTGACCCGATCTGTCTACATGAAAATAAAATTCAATCAATTCTCTGTAAATTTTTCCTACGATGATTGGATAAAAAGTTATGCGAGTTTGAAAATTAAGTTACGTCTGAATTGATCAACAAATGCCGAGTAATGACTCAAAAACCTCAAAATGCAACTTAATTTTTAAACTCGCATAACTTTTTATCTAATCATCGTAGAAACTTCGGTTTTCGAAAAATTTACAGAGAATTGAATAAATTTTATTATCATCTAGGCAGATCGGATCAAAAAAAATTTTGCTAGTCCGTGTACATCGTCAAAGTTGAAAAATTTTCCCCCTGAAAACACTCTTTTTCATAGGGGGATTGCAGGGGATAGAGGGGGTTATGTCAAAAATTGCATGCATCGTTTTGGACTAGACACTTAGAACTTTCTTTTTGTCAAGAGTACATATGAATTGATCAACAAATGGCGAGTAATGACTCAAAAACCTCAAAATGCAACTTAATTTTTAAACTCGCATAACTTTTTATCCAATCATCGTAGGACCTTCGTTTTTCGAAAAATTTACAGAGAATTGATTGAATTTTATTGTCATGTAGGCAGATCGGGTCAAAAAAAAAATTTCTAGTCCGTGCACATCAAATTTGTAAAAAATTTCCCCTGAAAACACTTTTTTTCATAGGGGGGTTGCAGGGGTGCAGAGAGGGTTATAACAAAAATTGAATAGATGTCCTTAAAGTAAACACTTTGAACTTTCTTGGGGTCGAAAGTTCATCGAAATTCATCGAAAAGTCGCTGAGTTATAGCGGTTTGAAATTTGTTGATTTTTTCACAATTTCAAGTGGGGCCTTTTTTGACGCGGAGTTTATTTAGAGCTTTATTTTCATCATCGTTTGATCTGATCGTCGATCGTAGCTCACTATATTTTGTTTATTTATGTCTACACTTCTGATTTAATTTAATCAATAGTCAATCACTAAATCAAATAGTTTGTATTTATTTTAATTTTGATTTAATTACATGAATAATTGTTAAATTTATTACTTACTTGTTTTATGTATGTCATGCAATTCAAATTACACTTCAATTTTGTTCACGTCAATTGCGAATTATTATTTTACGTTTACCTCGTACCTGTAGTGTTTGTTAGTCAATCTTGGGGGTTGAACTATATGGCGACTAACTGGCGCCCTTTCTAAAAACTTTAGTGAATGCACCTTCTTAAGGTTCCTCTTCTGCATACGTGCACCATCTGTGGTTTTGCAAGTGTAAAGGGGGAATGCGCTGGAAAGAGCCCAGAAGGCTGGACGCAAACGTTCCCCCACTCTTAATACTAGTCGTCACTCGTCAGTCAGTGCACGCTCACGCTAGAGGCGGAGACCGGAGAGTCAGTACTCAACGTTCACGGGAAGTGGAATGTTATTTCTACTGTTCGTTCTACGATATGAATATACACATACATGCCTATACATTCTTAAATAACGCAAAATATAACCATAATTAATAATAATTTGAATAATTTTTTTAGAAACAATTGACAACCGCATAAATGTCATTTTTTTACATTTTTACTAAACTTATCTCCCCAAGCGCTTTAAATTGATACAAAACTCGATATAATTTGAATAATTTATAATAAAAAACAATTGACGATCGTTTAATGTTATTTTTGTTTTTCTACTAGAATTTTTTTCCCGAGAGCTTTAACTTTGATATCACACACGATACTATTTTGATAAAAATAAAAAAGTTATTTTTATAAAGTTGGTACCACTGGTTGAATAAAGCTCATTAACGAACTTGAAGTCAGATTTTGGCTCAAGATCTTATATAAAATATGACTGCTAGGCTATGCAATTTACTTTGGTCTTATTCCTGATCTATCTCAACTCCAGGGATTGTCATAAATCGATTCAAGGAATGTTATGTCGGTCTAAGGTTTACGCCACTATAATGTATAATGCATACCGTATTGTTGAACAACAATAGAAACTTTATAAATCATTTCGATATTAAGTATATTTTAAAACCTTGGACACACAAATTTCATACACTATTTTTTGCAACATGTTAAGTTACTATTTCTTTATTAAAAATAATATAAATATATTCTGACGAGATTTTTGTTTTAATTAAAATAATCCGAATACATTTAGTCCCTTTTTCTTTGACAAAAACAAAAATATCGAAACATTTCCAATCTCTGTATGTCAAACTAACTGTCAATTTGATATTTAATAAATATTTTAAGAAAGTATGACCAATACAAATGAATGTGAAAGCGATGTACCTACAGTTACTTGAAACATAATAATAATAATACTACACTTCTTCTAAGCTGGGCAAATAATTTTTTTTCTACATTTCTTGCAGATTGTTAAAAATAATCACATGATTTTTTTAGTTGTGTAGTAGTGTAGTTACTTACTAAATTCATAACGCGCCCATTTCGATTGCTCAAAATTCGTAGTTTACCAATAAATCTTTTGTCGATTGGAATATATTTTTCAAAAAAATTACACATTATCTATTATAGTATCTCAACAGCGCTACATCGCTATTTTGTCAAGAAACGTCCCTCATTTTAAATAAAAAAATAATCAAATTTTGGATTTTCATTTTTTCGCAAATGTTCAAAATTTAAAAATGTTCCGCTGTTAAGCACAATATTATAGAGAATATTTGTCAATAAATTTTTTCTCTAAAATTTACCTAAATCAAGTTATTAGTAAACTACGAACGCCTGTCTGTGTGAAGGTGAATCAATGATTGAAATCAAAATGTAAAAATTGAATATAATTATTTTCTTTGTTTCCATTACCTATTATGGTTCTATCACTGTTAAATTGTTCATATAAAAAATATAAAGTTTTATTGTACATTATAAAATATTTGACAAGAACTTACTGTTGAAAGAATTTTTAACACTCTTAATAATAATATCATTATTTGTAACCTGATGATGGAAATACGTCTCAAATAACTGAAAATATTTGCGTACAATTAATAACTAAACCCAATAAGAAAAGTACCTAACTATGTTTTCGATACAGAAAATCTATAAGTATTCCGTTTTTTATAGCATTAAATTAGGTATTAAATACAACAATGCGAATAGAATTTTGGAATTTGAGTAATAATTATAATATTTTTGAAAATTTGAATGCTTTTTACCTTCCGCCATACCTGTAAAGGAAAGGTATTGGAATCATGCTAAAAATCGGGTAGTCAGTTTATAGTGGATGAGTATACGAATTATTTTTATATTTTAAATGGGTACCGGATTATACATGGAAGACTAGATATGGCGGAAGGTTGTGTGGTGGCCACATCAAATTTTTTCTTGTGCCAAAGTAAATGTTTGGTCACTACGAATCTATGTACCAAATTTCAGATTGATTGGATATGGGAAAATGGGTATGGCTGGAGGTCTTGTGCTGACCACATCAGATTTTTTCTTGTGTCAAAGTAAATGTTTGGTCACAACGAGTCTATGTACCAAATTTCAGATTAATTGGATATGGGGAAATGGGTTTGGGGTATGACGGCATGGCGGGAGGTCTTGTGCTGGCCACATCAGATTTTTTCTTGTGCCAAAGTAAATGTTTGGTCACAACGAGCCTATGTACCAAATTTCAGAGTTAAAAAGCGTAGGGTATGGCGGGAGGTCTTGTGGTGGCCACATCAGATTTTTTCTTGTGCCAAAGTAAATGTTTGGTCACAACGAATCTATGTACCAAATTTTAGATTGATTGGATATGGGGAAATGAGTATGGTGGGAAGTCTTGTGCTGACCACATCAGATTTTTTCTTGTGCCAAAGTAAATGTTTGGTCACTAAGAATCTATGTACCAAATTTCAGATTGATTGGATATGGGAAAATGGGTATGGCTGGAGGTCTTGTGCTGACCACATCAGATTTTTTCTTGTGTCAAAGTAAATGTTTGGTCACAACGAGTCTATGTACCAAATTTCAGATTGATTGAATATGGGGAAATGGGTATGGCGGGAGGTCTTGTGGTGGCCACATCAGATTTTTTCTTGTGCCAAAGTAAATGTTTGGTCACAACGAATCTATGTACCAAATTTTAGATTGATTGGATATGGGGAAATGAGTATGGTGGGAAGTCTTGTGCTGACCACATCAGATTTTTTCTTGTGCCAAAGTAAATGTTTGGTCACTAAGAATCTATGTACCAAATTTCAGATTGATTGGATATGGGAAAATGGGTATGGCTGGAGGTCTTGTGCTGACCACATCAGATTTTTTCTTGTGTCAAAGTAAATGTTTGGTCACAACGAGTCTATGTACCAAATTTCAGATTGATTGAATATGGGGAAATGGGTATGGCGGGAGGTCTTGTGCTGGCCACATCAGATTTTTTCTTGTGCCAAAGTAAATTTTTGGTCACAACGAGTCTATGTACCAAATTTCAGATTGATTGGGTATGGCTGGAGGTCTTGTGCTGACCACATCAGATTTTTTCTTGTGTCAAAGTAAATGTTTGGTCACAACGAGTCTATGTACCAAATTTCAGATTGATTGGATATGGGGAAATGGGTATGGCGGGAGGTCTTGTGCTGGCCACATCAGATTTTTTCTTGTGCCAAAGAAGATTTAAAAATTTGTTCATTTCGAAAATTTTAAAATGAATTTGATCATATTAACAAAAAATGTTCTTATTAGATATTTTCTAAAGTAATCCTACGAGTTAAAGTTCAAATTTTTAAAAAATTCGCAGTTAAACATGCTGATGAATATCTGAACGTTGAAAGTAGAATCTGAGTATTCCAGCTAGCTAGCGAAACAGACAAGGCGTGGAGCGGGGAGAAGTGTTTAGATTTCCATGTTTACCGCGTGTCGGCGCCACTTCCCTATGCGGTAATTCGACGTTCGTAGAGGTTCACGAGAAGTCGGTTTTTTAGTCTAATACTAAAAATTGTGTAATTTTTTCTTAAACATTTTGGAAGATAAAAGTCTTAATTTTGGCGCTACAGAACGATAGTTTTAAAAATTTATATTTATTCATATTTTACAACGCGGTAAAAATGACAATTTTTTCGAGTTTTGTTATAGTCATATTGTTGTTATAAATAAATAATATTACAAAATTACGCTGTTGCGCTAATCTTTAAACCTTTGTCAACCAGATTAATGCTTTTTCAAATCAATAAGTTCATAAATATGGTTAAAAAAAGTAAACTCGCAAAGCTGTGCAAAGCACTGTATTTCGTAACTCGAAAGGACCCTTAAGGTAGAAAATCCGTCGGTCATAAGCGTGCGTGATTTCGGTGTGAGGTGAGGCCAAAGCAGTCAAATAATCAGAAATAAATCATTAAAAATCGTAGATTTGGATGTAAATTACAAATCATAGGTATCCAATTAAATAAAAAATATAATTAAAATTTAAGTTTACACTGAAATGCAGTAGTAGTACGTCAAAAACATAATTTTTCTTGAGATTGGACCTTTGGCATGCGATTTCTCAACCAATATTGCGGTGACTCATATTTTTTATTTTTCTAATAAATACCTCAAATATCAAAGAATAACATATTCGTTTTCCAAATATGTGTTGGGTTGTTATGATATCAAATTTTCTAATCGTTTAGTAAATCTACTGCTAACCCCCATATACGCAATGTATTTTAGCGCGTTTTTGTGTCAACTTTAAATTCAATTATCTTCGTTATTTCAACGGTTACCTATAAATTTTAATTTTTATTCAAATTCTACGATTTGTAATGAATGCTGTATATTAATTTAAGTCATATTTTGGGTTGTCACTACCCATGGATTTACTACCTTAAGACCCATGCCGTCTTCGCTGGGCATTTTAGCCGTGGTACTTGCGGTACAACGTCCACCAGGTACGTAGCACACAGCGGATCCTGCGTGAGTCGGTATGCGCGGCGCAGAGACTCCACGTGTTACTAAATACTAAATCACTTATGTGCACAAAACACACTTTTTGTCACTTTCGCTTGGAAATGTACTCGTATATTACTGATTTCCGTGTATACTGATTATAATTTTAGTAAAAAATTACTTGTTTCTGTTGTAAACTCAGATAAAATTGAATTTTTTAATCGCACTGTTTACGAGTACTTAACTCGCATTCGCAATGTTGCCAATAGAAGAATCGGGTAGTAAAATAAGCATAAAAATTAAATCAATCAATATGGCTAAAGGAATATATAGATTTGAATACGGAAATGCGTGCAAAAGCATCTAATGCTTTCGAGAAAGATTTTTTAAAAGTAATGAACAATTCTGTGTATGACAAAACTATGAAAATTATTGATTGTTGATGTAAAATTACTAACACATTGGGGGAAAATGGATGCAGGAAAACTTATATCAAAATCAAATTTTCATAGTTTATCTACATTTTCTGAAAACTTTGTTGCAATTCAAATGAATCGATTAAAATTGTATATATATAAACCAATTTATTTGAGTTTTACAATACTAGAACTTTTAAAATACCGTATGTATGATTTTCATTATAAATTTATAAAAAATAAATACAATAATCAAGTAAAACTATTGTACACCGATACTGATTCTTAAATTTATGTATTTAATGTTGAAGTTATTTATGAAATATGAAAAAAAAATTAAATGAATTCGATACATCTAACTTCATGCCAAATAATCCATTTAATATGCCAGAACATAACAAAGGAGTACTTATTAGGAAATTTTAAAGATGAAATGGGTGATGGGTGGTAAAGTCATTTCAGAATTTGTAGGATTGTGTAGTAAAATGTATTTAACACAAAGAAAACTGAAGAATATTAAATTAAAAAGCAAAAGGTATAAAAGGACATATTGTTAAGGATGATATATCTCATGACAATTACAAAAAAACTTTGTTTTATTAAAAAAAAAATCTGCTGTGGCCACCACACGACCTCTCGCCTAATTCTGCTTATTCTACTAATCTAATAAATAGTTCTACTTACATTTTAATAGTTTCATGTTCATGTAATATGTAAACGATAATGTAAACCAAGATGCAAGCAAAAGATGTCAACTGTACTGTCACTGTCATAATAATTCAAATTTTGAGTAGAAACAAATTTCATATCATGGACAACAAGATACTGGTACTTAGTTGCTCTTTATTTTATTGCTAAGTACTACCAGATTCAGCAAATTGTATTTAAAATTAACTGTACCCATAAATAATTATATTATCTTTTATTTTTAATTGCAAAAATTGTCATAAATAAATAATGTACCAATTTATTTAAGAAAAACTATATTTAGTTCCAAAAAGTACTACTTCCGGTTTGAGGATTTCTACCAAAATCTTATCCGGTGTTAAGATCCTTATTAAAATCTTAAATATGAAATTTGGTTATAAGACTTGATACTTTTTAAGTTATCGTGGACGAAAAATCGTCACATACGTCCATACATACATACGCACACACACACACACAGACATCATCGGGAAAATATTAAATTCGTATTCTAGAGACCCTGAAACGTGCTTATCTACTAAAAACTCATACTCGAAAATTTTGACCCATTACAATACCTCTCTTATATAATATGAGACGAGAGGTAATTAATTTGTAGAACAAAATATTTTTAAATAAAAAAAACATAATATATACACAAAAGCAAAATAAACTATGTCTATCAGGAAACGATGATAAAAGATTTTTAATAGAAAACAATACAGACACATATGCTTTGGGACATTACAGAATAAACAATTTATAATATTAGATACCTAATTTACTTTTAATTTTTGAATGTAACTTGTATGTAAAAATATTGTTTAAAATATAATAATTATATATGAGTAAGTATATACTAATATACTCGTACGTTTTAATATTATTAATAAAGTAAACAAGATTAAAATATGTTTAATATTTTTATTCATCTCTTCAACTCATTAATATTTTACTAACCTAACAAAATAAAATATTGTAGTCAATGAAACCTAGTAATTGAAATATGGGAGAAAATACCTACTATTAACCTAATTTTGTAAAACATAATATGCTTGTAAACAAGATTAAACAAGTTTCTTATTGTTATTCTCTTTAATACATGAATTATTTATACTGACCTTCAAATATTGTCGCCAAGAGTATATAAGTTACTTTCACTACACTCAACACAGTGTAGCATAGCACCGATAAGAGTGAGGGGTATTTTCTGTACACTCAGAATTTTTCCTCATATACAATACAGTTCATATGAATAGCACCGATATCGGTGGCCGCAAAACCAGCGAAAACATACTACTATAATTTATTTACATGTACTCCTATGTATAGGTATAGTTGATATTGATAATAATTTGTTATAATCAGAATTATATCAAGTTTAGACATTATTTTTAATGAAAAATGAGCACTATAAAAACTGTAACTTACTGTATATATTTTTTTAAACAAAAAATTATTAGAAGTTACATAAAAGATATATTATAGATATTTACAGAAGAAATATGACATAGAAGTACAATTTATGCATTATGAATATATTAAATTGTTTATACGTATCCGTTTTACTTGTAAACATAATAACTAAAACATATGCCCAAGAAAACAAATCAAACAACAAATTAGAACAATGTGCGACAAATATATTTTTAAAATATTGCTCTAAAAATAATATAATAAATAGCTGGTCAATAAATATTAATAACACACCGAAAATTATAATAGATCTAAATAAAAGTACGCCTGAAGATAATACAAGAATAGATATGTACTTTTTATACATTCAAAGCATAAACCAATTTAGCTCATATTTAAATATATTTTCAAAATCTTCTGCTTGGAATTTAAAATCTAAATTTCTTATTGTCTATTCGGGCCCAGAAAATATTGATCAATTATTTTACGCAAGTTGGAAACAATTTATTTTAAATATCATTGTGTTAACTCAAAAGAATGATTCAACATATATACAGACATATTTTCCGTACAAAAATGGAGCATGTGGTAAAAACATTTTAGCAGAAAACATAGCGAACTGTTCAAACTATTCAAATTTGTATCCAGAAAAAATTCCAAAAATATCTAATGGTTGTGAAGCTAAATCCATGATAAAAATATTTGTACCTGGGTCCATATCTGCTGATGTGAACACAGATAACTCTTCGAAATCAGGCTTTGAAGTTGTTCTGATTTCAAACATTCTGCGCAGACTAAACCTAACTTTAAAATTTGACAAGTTCAACGCCGAACATTTCAACACTAAGTTTCTCAATGGATCTTATGCTGGGCCAATAGCATGCCTCCAGACAAAGGAATGCAATTTCGCTTTTGGGCATTTGTGGCCTACGCCACAGTTTTATGAAGACTTCGACGTGACTTATCCGTATATTTTTGATAAGATGGTTTGGTATGTACCAGCTGCATTACCTGGTGCTCAGTGGAGAAGTTTGTTACTCATATTTGATAAAAACCTTTGGATGAGTATTGTTGGTGCTTTGATTTGTAATGTATTTGCTTGGTGGTTAATTGGGTACAAAATGAAGCGGATATTTCAAAATTTGAGCTGGATCGTACTATACAATTGGTACATTTTGTTTTTAGGTATGTAGGTATTTTACTGTTGAGTAGTGGTATACCCTGTTTGAAATAACGAAAGAATTCTGACAGATAGATTCTATAATTCTATTCGAGATTCTATTAGTTGGACGTGCTAATATCAAGAGCGGATAACTAATACAATTCAAATGCTATGTCAATAATTATTGTCAATTCTGATTTAATTCTTGTAAGTGTTGTGCGATTTTTGTTGTTGTTTTTTAAATTTTACCTTGCTATTATTTGTATTATTATTCTTTTACGGCTTTGTGAATTGTTGGCGCTTCTTTTTAAAAAGTGACTCCCATACCACGCCCTAATTAACTGTCAAAATTCATTCGTTATTTCTAACAGAGTATAGAGAGTTTATCTGTATACAGGGCCGGATTCAAGTCTTTGCCGACTATAGACATATTTACTGCCCTCTCCCCCCACCCTTATAATCAAAATTTTTTTAACTGTTTTTATTAAAGGAGACCACAAATATTGATTAAATTATTAGGTATCAAATTATACTAACTAAACTACGAAGAATGGCGCAAACCGCACTTAAAAATCATTTCTAGTTTCCGAGATATGAGCGTTCAAAATTTTGGTCCAAAATCGAAAAAATGGTTATTCACTTGCCATTTGTTTGGGTGAAAATTATTTGTTTTTTTACATTAGCGGATTATTCTAATTAAATTTCGAGGATTTCAATATGGTATAATAAAAATTCTAATTATTTTATTGATATGCGTAGTTTTTCTTGATAAAAACAGTTAAAAATATATTATTGTGTAATATCTGCCTTCATTTTAATTTCAATGCACTTGTGTTTTATATCGTTGAAAAGAGAAAAACAAATCTCCCTTAAGACGAGTCATAGCCAACTATGATAGTTCATGGGTCAGCTATCGAAATTCAAGATTTCGGTATAATTTGAAGGTACTAATTTTCCTTTTAACCATAGTTATACAGGTTGGTGGAGGTGAAATGCGAACATAGGGAACATACATGACAATCGAACTTTCATGCCAGGTATCTTGATATATTTTGTAGTACCTACTGTCACAAAACGAAGTAGTGTGAATTTGTGTGGCAAAAAGAGTAATCAATAAGAGAAATAATAATAAAATCTAAAAGTGCATTTAAACTTTCTCGTTCTGCTCGTACACATACACATTATTATGCAAAGAAAATATTTTAATGAAAATAAAAATTTCAATAATATGACAGCTACTTTGACATTGACAGTACTTATTCCATGTATATCACGATGCCTAGCATGATAACTCCATTGTCATATATTTCCCTATGTTCGCATTTCACCTCCACCAACCTGTATATGAGTATAAGGATCACTAAAAACCATTATTGCCATCCTCAAGTGGTAGCTAATAGAAATGGCGGCCAATACAAGAAGGCCGGCGTTGCTTTTAAAAAACGGCTATATCTATGGAAGTAATGGTCCGATTTCAACAAACTTTTTTAAATAAAAGCTTAAGATGAGACTCACGTTTTACGTTTTTAAATTTTTTTCGATATTCGTTAAGTAGTAAATAAAGAACTACAAAAAAAATCTTTATTTGAAAATAAATTTCTTTTTACCTCTCGCCTAGAGAGGTATAGGGATCGTGAAAAAATTCGATATCGAGATTTTTGTCAATAAGCACCTGTAGAACCTATTTTGACTATTTTCACGATGATGTCTGTGTGTGTGTTTGTGTGTATGTGTGTGTGTATGAAAGTCTGTATGTGTGCCTACTATGCTCTTTCGTCCTTATTCATTATCTCAAATTCTATTGAACATAAAATTCTAATATTGTGCATTATATATTTGTACATGTTAATGAAGAGCTGATTAGATTTTGGTAAAAATCTGCCAACCGGAAATGGTATTTTCTTGAAGCATTTTAACATTTTTTGCAAAAAATATAGAAAATTCTGCGATAGTTACAATTTATCATACGACATTTCAAAGAACAAATTATATCTTACAATATTTATTTAACATCTTGTCTATATCTCTTACCAATAAAGGAAAATTATTTTTCAAAGATATATAATTTTACCTACCACGATTTGTAAATCACAATATAGAAAAAAAATTAAAAACAAAAATGAATATGTCAATGTGACAGGTGAACAGACGTATACACATTTCTGAAATGTTTGTGGCGCACCATTTTAAAAGAAATGTAAATATTATTAACTGAACATAATGTAATAAGGTAATAATAAAGTTAAATTTGTATCTATAAAGAGCTAATTAAAGAACTAAGAACTATAACATTATTTTCAAAAAGTTTGTAAATTTATTTAAAACCAAATTCACATAAATTACAGTGTTAAGGCGAGAGGTCGTGTGCTGGCCACATCAGATTTTTTTTTATTATGAATAACCCCAAAAACAGACATACCTAGGTAAATGTTTAAAATTAATTTTATAGAGTATACTTATATTTTTAATTTGGTGTATATAAAATTATTTATTTGAACTTTAAATTATTGCTTTAAGACTAATCAATTACTAAGTATCTTTGTATACTTAGCCTAGTCAAATGTCAAATTAGACATTAAATCGCAAAGCGTAATGTAGTTCTGATTTTTTAATATGTTGTTAGGAGTGGCCGGCCACATGCGCAATTGACAAAAACCCATAGGACAAATGCCCAAAGACAAATACTCAATTGACAAATACCCATGCGGACAATTGCGCACGTGGACAAAAGCCCATGTGTACAAATGATCACGGGTACAAATGCTCATGCGGACAATTGCGCACGCGGACAAAAGCCCATGTGTACAAATGCTCACGGGTACAAATGCTCATGCGGACAATTGCCCACGCGGACAGAAGCCCACGTGTACAAATACTCATGGGTATAAATGCTCATGCGGACAATTGCTCACACGGACAAAAATCCATGTGTACTAAAGCCCATATGTACAAATGCTCATAAAATTATTTTTTCTCATCGGTATATTCTGTTGGACTCAATTAGGGTTTTGTTAGTATTGATTAGTTTATTTTAAAAAAACGGAGTTCTGTTGGACTCAATTAGGGTTTTGTTAGTATTGATTAGTTTATTTAAAAAAAACGTAGTTCTGTTGGACTCAATTAGGGTTTTGTTAGTATTGATTAGTTTATTTTAAAAAAACGGAGTTCTGTTGGACTCAATTAGGGTTTTGTTAGTATTGATTAGTTTATTTAAAAAAACGGAGTTCTGTTGGACTCAATTAGGGTTTTGTTAGTATTGATTAGTTTATTTAAAAAAAACGGAGATCTGTTGGACTCAATTAAGGTTTTGTTAGTATTGATTAGTTTGGGTACAGAAGTGCAAATCGAATTGTGAAAATTGGTATATGGGTAGCTGGACATTGTGGTGGGGGAACTTTTATACGCTGTGGTTTTTCGGACGTGTGGTTATTAGGCGGTATGGTTTTTATACGCTGTGGTTTTCGGTGGTGTGGCATTTACTCAGAGTTTGTATCAAAACCGAGAATGTGGAACTCAAGAAGGGTATAAGGTTCCTTATTTACGAGTAGTTCTATTCAATCAGAGTTTATACACAAACCGAGTATGTGGGGCTCAAGAAGGGTATTAGATTCTCTATTCAGTTCAATTATTTTTGCTGTGATCTTAGGTTTAACTTAAATACCATTGCTGTACATTGTTGTGCGATGTGCGCATGAGCAGCCTTAAATAAGTAAATAACAAATTTTGATTGTTTCTTTCATTTTATTTTATTTTTTGCAAAAAACTAAATACTTTAGCGCGCTGTGTTATCGGAAACGCACGATAAAGTGAATACACGAGATAACAAAAAATAATAACTAAGGGAATGATTTTAAATAAGTGGGTAAGTAACAATAACACCGTTACAGTAATCTCTTCTAAAATTCTTAGAAACTCATTAGGGTGTAAGTTTCTTCACAGATGTTCAGAACAAACGCAGTATAATCATGAAGTTTAAGACATGTCGATGAGAAAAAATAATTTTATGAGTATTTGTACATATGGGCTTTAGTACACATGGGCTTTCGTCCGTGTGAGCAATTGTCCGCATGAGCATTTATATCCATGAGCATTTGTACACGTGGGCTTCTGTCCGCGTGGGCAATTGTCCGCATGAGCATTTGTATCCGTGAGCATTTGTACACATGGGCTTTTGTCCGCGTGCGCAATTGTCCGCATGGGCATTTGTACCAGTGAGCATTTGTACACATGGGCTTTTGTCCGCGTGCGCAATTGTCCGCTTGGGTATTTGTCAATTGAGTATTTGTCTTTGGGCATTTGTCCTATGGGTTTTTGTCAATTGGGCTTCTGACCTGGAACCGTTGTTAGGATCAGTTGGGGTAGTGTGAATCCAAGTTTGCAGCTTCGAAAAACCTGTGCTTCCTGCGTAATACGTAAAAATCTGCAAAATTTTCGGAATTTTTTCAGTTGTTGCCTAATAACTCGTAAACTATGCGTTACAAACATTTTACAATAATGTATTTTATAGAGAAATGTGCGTAGAATTTAATAAAAGAAACCAGAAGTCAATAACTTTGTCCGTTCAGAAGTTATAGCTCATTAAACACAATAAATATAAGAAATTTAAAAATCCCTTTACTTTCTCTCGGACAGTTAATGTAAATTTTATTTTCCGCAATAGTGCAGGAAATAGGTTCACTAGTGCGGAAAACTAAAATTTGTATTTTATTTAATTATTGTGTCATGTAAACAACCGTCATAATGCTTAAGCATTAAAGTAAACTATGCAAAGACACCCAGGTAGTTACTACAAACAGTCAAAAACTTGAGTTTATTTTAATCAGGGACTATAAACGGAACGGAAACGAAATTAACCGAAATTTTGAGAAGAACGAAAATGGAAACGAAAACGAAATAGTTATTTTTTGTTCAAGATCTAAAACGAAATTTATAAAGCGATTAACGGTTTTAACAGTTTTCTACTTTTTTAGATTTAAAATTTAAATCAGTGTCCTTATAGTATCCCTGGTACAGACAGAGATATCTAAATCCATTACACATACTGGCCGCTAGAAAAGATCATGTTGGCAAACCTAATTACTTATTCTTTAACCGTAGTTTTAAATATAGAGCATTAAATATACAATAAAATTTATTTTTAGGATCTTGCAATATTCCTAACCAATTCATAATACGAATCCTACTAATATTTTGGGTAGTACCGTCGTTTTTACTATCAATGGCATACCAATCACAACTACTAAGTATTTTAACTAAACCAGTATACGAGCACCAAATAAAAAACTTAGAAGAATTAGTAGCATCAGACGTCAAAATAGAATTTGAAGAACTATTCATTACTGGCTTCAAAGAACAAGGTTCTGGCATTGAAAAAAGAGTCGCAGAAAAAGTAGAATTCATAACAGTTAACGAATATATGAATTCTCATAAGAGGGACCATTCGAAGGCCGCATTTTTTGAATATCCAAACAGAATGAGATACCACGCCTTAAATTATTACACCTTTTCGGACGGCGCTCCAAAATTATACGAAATTGATAATACAGTATTTCTTGTCCACATTGTTATGTATACTGTCAAAGGCTATCCGTATTTAGATAGAATAAACGAATTCATATTACGATTTTGGCAGAATGGTCTGCTGACAAAATGGATCACTGATACTGACCATACAAACAAACAAAAAATAACTGGACATAGGAATATTCGGCTTAATATCAACCATTTTATTGGTGCACTATATTTGTGGATTTTTGGGTTGCTGTTGTCTTGTATTGTATTTATTTGTGAAATATTATTGCATACAAAATTAAAATCTGTTGTGGCCACCACAGTACTTTAAGTTTTATCAACTTACTTTCGTAAAGTCTTTAATTTTAAACTTCATTTAACAAAATTTAAATAAACCTTTCCTTTTCCCCGAAAGTTTTTAGTTGGTACCAACTTCGGCATAATTTGAATAACATGTGAAAAACAATTGCACCACCGGTTAAATGTTGTTTTTTATTTTTCGACTAGAATTCTGTCCCAGTGAGCTTTAATTTGATAATAGGTACACTTTGTACAATTATACACCAATTTGAATAATTTTTGGGAAAACCGCATAAATATCATTTTGTTACATATTTACTTAACTTATATATTTGAATAATTTATTACAAAAACCAATTGACGATTGTCTATGTGTTATTTTTATTCTTCTACTAGAATTCTTTTCCCGAGAGCTAAAGCCGAGTTTACATTGGTTAAGTTACTTGTACCAGCTACATGCTCCAGTACTGGCCTGGAAAGTCAACTTTCTTAGACACAAGGCAAGTAGGTGTTTGGTGTTTACATGCAAGTAGGTAGTAGGTATGTAAATAGCTCGGGTAGCTAAAATCAAAGTAGTCGTCAGTGGCAAGTTGTCATGGTTTTTATGCATTTTTGACGAAATAATGACATTAGAGTGATTTAAAAATGTGTTGAGCGATTTAAAAAGTTTTAATTCACTATTTAATAATAGCAGTTTAAAACGTCAAAATTGAATAAAAAAATTTATATGACTGCATTCCAGTAGCATTTTTTTTATTATTATGTTCGACATTTACATACATATATTAGCCCAATTTGATTATTTAGAATATATTTGAACTAAAATGGTATAAAAATCAAGAGAATAAACTTAAAATATAAGTTTAAATTAAGTATTTAATTATGTCTTATGCTATCAAAGACTACTAAGTGGATAATAAATCCAATAAATGTCCGTTGATACAATTTCTAATAAATAACCAGTATGATCTCCACGATTATTAAAATTGCCCTAATTTGGTTGGGTATGCTTAAAATTAAATGGTAAATGTCTTCTTGTGGTATTGCTACCTCCACTTTCTTTAAAGAACAGTGAAATGATCTCGGTAATTTTGAATGTGGTCATTTGCATTTTGGTCACCCTTCTCTGCTACATATCCCAAACATGTTCCAACGGATTCATATCCGGGGACTGTGAAGTCTACGGTAACTATGAAATTTTTTGCTAATTTAATTCATTCATTACAATTATGACAGTATGTCGACGGGCATTAGAATTAAATTTTCACCCACCGCATCTGCATATGGCACTACGGCAGGTAAAATATCCTGTTCTATGTACATTTGACTTTTCATATTGCTTTGGATCAAAACGAAATCCGTTTTCCCTCATATGCTTAGTCCAGGCCACACCATAATTGAATCACCTCTTAAAGAATGGACTTAATCGTCCTGGCTGCCTCCATACTCTGGTTCTTCTTGAATCGCTGTAAATACCGTATCTGAATTCATCAGAGAAAAGTATAGATGACCATTGTTCGTTAGTAAAATTTTGATGCTCATATGCCCATAATAGACGCGCTCTGCGATTCCTTACTGTTAGAAGTGAAACTCTGATGGGTCGCCTGGATCGTACCTTTACATCGTGTAATCAATTGCGTACATAGTTTTATCATTAACTAGTTTTCCATGTGTCCGATTCAACTGATTTTGAAGTTCGCGAGCAGTACAGATTGGTTCTCGTCGAGCACAAAGTTGGATGTAGCGGTCTTGTACAGCGATTGTTATCCGTGCGTTACCATGATGTTGGTTATGTACATCTCCAGCAACCTTATAACGACGCCATAACCGACTTACGACATTTTGGACAACTTCAGATTCGGCTGCAACTTCAGTATGACGTCACCCGACTTTTAACATACCAAGGCACTAACATTTGTTCTCGCCTTCCCATTGATTTAAAAAAAACTTTATTTAGTCTAGAAAAAGGAGATATATACAGATTTAGTGTGTCTAAAAAAGGCAGCAATAGCGAACGCGCTCTAAAAGTGGCATCGAATTTGTATTATATTGTATTTATAAGACAAAAGAAATAATCAAACGCATTATTTATACACTGTATAACATGTTACCTACAGTGCGACGCATGAATTTTAATACATTTTGTATTTTTTAAAATGCCCTAAATTAAACATGTAAAAGTAGTATTTTTCTCTTTATTCGGCTTTTTTTTAAAACAATTAAAACTATGGAAAAGTTTGGTCAAATCGATGCGTCGCACTGTAGAATGAATATTAAATATTGTCGTAAAAACATTTCAATGATCTTATGTTCGTATCAGATTGGTTATGTGCACTGCGGCCTTGTTGGTCAAGTACCTCACATAACTTTATTTATGAGTGGATTGTATGAATTAAAAGGTTTAGTTTTATTTTAATGAACACCTTTGGTTTAAATACGACATGAAAACACTGTTTATTGAATCAAAAAACTTACTGTATAACATATAATTGCAAAACAAAGATGTTCTAAACGTGAAAAACATAGCACCAGAGTCAAGTTTTGTACACTTCTGCCCTGAAATTAACACAAGCGAGCATGTATAAATGGTTTTCATATGGAACCACAGATGGCGGTAGTAGTATTAATTTCAAATTAAAATAATTTTATAACAGAATGGCGGTAACATATGATTCTAAATACGTATAGAGCACTGTTGTTTTTCTTTCTTATAAAGCTACAATCCCGCCTTAATGTTAAAGTTATTTATGAAAATATGAAAGAAAATTAAAATGAATTCGATACATCTAACTTCATGCCAAATAATCCATTTAATATGCCACAACATAACAAAGGAGTATTAGGAAATTTTAAAGATGAAATGGGTGGTAAAGTCATTTCAGAATTTGTAGCATTGTGTAGATACTAAAATATATTCAATACAAACTGAAGAAAATGAAATTTAAAAAGCAAAAGGTATAAAAGGATTTATTGTTAAGAATGATATATCTCATGACAATTACAAGAGTAGGTACTTTGTTCCATAATGAAAAATTATTTGCAGAACAAAATATTTTTAAATCAAAAAAACATAATATATGCACAGAAGAAATATAAACTGTCTATCAGGACACGATGATAAAAGATTTATAATAGAAAATAATACAGACACATAAATGCTTTGAGACATTACAGAATATACAATTTATAATTTCTAATATTGTATAATTTACTTTCAATACATACTTTGAATGTAACTTGTATGTAAAAATATAATAATTATATTACAATATGATTATTATTTTTATTCATCTCTTCAACTCATTAATATTTTACTAACCTAACATTCTATCCTACAAAAATAAACCATTGTAGCCAATGAAACATAGTAATTATTATAAAAGTGGAAGAAAATACCTACTATTAACCTAATTTTGAAAATCATGATATTATGCTAGTAGACAAGATTAAACATGTTTGCTATTGTTATTCTCTTTAATACATAAATTATTTATTACTAAAAGTCACCAAGGATGCGAGGAGAGCGTTGGCGGGAAGGCGTTTGAAGGTGTTTATTTCACGTTATTTACATAAATCTTTGAAACTATCGGTCCTATTAAAAAAGCACCAATTACAAAATTAAAGAAGACAATGTTTCCTACAAAAATGACCCTTATGATTATTTGTAGGATTAATACTTTCGAAGATACGGGACAGAAAAGAAAGAATGATAATAGTTCTTCATCTCCAAATAGTCCAATAAGATTAGTTTTTAAAAAGAAACTCATCTCGGTAAATCTGAAATTTGGTGTATGGCTTCGCATTACCTTTCTTATTACCATACTAAAAGTCCCCTGTGATCCGAGTGGTGCTTCAGCCGCCATATTGTAAGATGGCCGCATTTGCATTTAACTCTGTAAGGGATAACTTTATAAAAACGGCTGCAATTTTTTAACGATTAAAAATATAATATAATATAATCCGGTTTAACTTTGTTTTAAATTTTTGATGTGATTTTTTTGAAATAAATAATAGTTTGACACAATATCTGTTACTATTTCTTTCACAATACATGCTTACGTAAAAATTTGTTAGTTAAATGCTATTCTTTAAAAATTTACGCTGTGGTACAAAATTACCCCATGTGGTCGGAGTAAGTACAAAATTCACCCGGCCTTACGAAGGTTAAATAATTCGATCTTCCCCAGCAAACACACTTATAAAAATTATATAGTTAAGATATCACAAAGAAATTTCAATATAATATAGCATTTTTATGTAGACTATACATAATATTTCTCACTGTGGAATATCTGTACGATATTATTAATGGAATATATTATCTATGTCAAAATATATCTCAATTATATAACACAAATAATATACTCTTTATATAGTTAAATATATTATTTGAAGATAGTTACATTGTATGTATTCTACTTGAATATTATATTCCATTTATATAAGAATTTTATTAATCTATTAAATATTTTTAGATTACTTTATGTCATCTGTACGCATGCAACATTTTTTTGTTACCAGTGCCAGTTTATTTATTTAAATAAAATGTTATTCATATATTTGTAAGCAACTATGCGGCTGGAGAAGTTCATGCGCACAAAGTCGGTAGTCGATGTGATAACCTATTAGTAATTTTTTTATCTCAAATAAATAAAATCTTTCAATAATGGAAAATATTATATTTGTTTAGTAAACATAATTTATTTTTTTTCAAATAATTTGTCTTTCAACTAAAGAATTGTACTTTTTTATACGTCAAATATAATTTTAAGGTACCTAAGTATTTTAATTCCAGTAGTACAAAATAATATATTCACAATATATTTAACTAGCTTTGTAAATCCCGTACGTAATTAAAAATACTGGCATTATTGTTATAACTATAACACTATCATTCACTATAAATCAACAAGCCAGGATGGTCGCGCGGTCTAAGGCGCTGTACCTGTCAGCAATGAGATCCCAAGTTCGGATCCCACCGAAGAACGAGGAACGAGAACGTTTAAAAATTGTTGTAATTGTCTAGATTTAAATTGCTAACATAGTGCCTTACTAATCGATTACTAATAAACATACAACTTTAGGCCGTAAGAGTGTCTCCTTTTTTAAAAAAATTGAAAACAATTCAAATTAAAATCAATTATAAAACTACATAATATCTATATCAGCGCTATATAATTATGACGTAACTCTGGAATATGATTATTATATAATTGTTATATAGGGTTGGGGCGGACATTTTTGATTAAAAATAACAAGTTTTTATATGTATGAGTGACATCGCAATTTACTTTGATATAATGGCTGCTACATGATATATATGTAGTACGTATATATTTGTGTTTCCTGGGTCCATTCTTGGATTCGGTTGGTGCCCCTATTGCTGGAACCTGTGCAACGGCAGTATTTTAAGTCTTCTTGGCGATTTTTGCTGAATTTGGCGAGGGTTGGACGCTGAAGGAAAGACGTGAAAACCGGATTTTGGCCAGCCACCATTGTTTTTCCCCAGTTCGGTCCGACCGCCATTTTTCTCATGGCCACGGCTACATATAGGACCACAGTTAAGCCATTTTATTTTATCCCTAATTTGTATTATGTTGGGGTTATTCAACAAGTTTATTATTTATTTTTGTGAAATCATACGTACCTCGTTGGTTAGTGTAGTAGTAGCTGATCCTTGTGAATCTCTCGATTGTCTTTTTATTGTGCGTATTGTTGACGCTATTCGTTCCGTAGCTAGTGGAACGTCAGCAAGCATTTAGGGCCTTCGTAGTATAATCTCTTAGTCGACTAACGGTATCCCCCGTGACTTTGTTGTGCGCTCACTATTTTTTCTGGTAGTTTAACGATGTCCTAGTTGGTTTTCTCTGTACACACGCTACGCGTCCTAAAGTTAAGAACATTGTTCATCGCTTGATCTGATCGTCGATCGTAGCTAACTACGTTTTGTTTATTTATGTCTACACTTCTTATTTTATTTAATCATAGGCAGTCACTAAACCAAATATTTTGTATTTTATTTAATTCTGACTTAATTACATAAATTATTGTTAAACGTCACTTGCTGGTAATTATATTACGTTTACCTCGTACCCGTTTTGTTTGTTGGTCAACCTTGGGGGCAGCCGGCTGAATCTGCAATAACCCGCCATGAAACAATTTTTAAACGAAAGTAGTTCTGATCTACAACTTAACGCGGCGTTGTATGTACCATTTTTTACGTTTCACTGATACAAGATGACGCCACTGTACTATCTCGCTCCTTTTCTACTATGTTCCTTATTGTTCATGTCCATATGGTTCATATTTGTCACCATTTTGATTTTGTCAACTTGTGTTCTGAGCGGTTTGCGATTATATTATATATTGTTATTATTATTGTTACTGTTATTATTTGTTGTTCTTGTTATTTTTCGTGGATTTGTTTTCATTTTAGTTATTAATATTTTTGTTTCTGTGTGATTGAGTCGCGTGTTTTGTGCGGTGTTGTGTAAGCAGAAGAGACGTATTTGTAGTTGGTGCGATGAGTTATGTAAGTATTAATTATTTTAAATATATTCTTTAAACATTTTTAGGTATTTGCTGATTATATATTAAATTGTAGCTTGACAGTCGCAAATGTGTTGTGGCGAACTGCCCTACAAATGATCGCCAGCCAGGTGATTGTGGGAAAATAATTTCGTTGCCAATTAACGACGACAGACGAATTCGATGGTTGCATTTGTTGGGAAGGTGTGATCTTCGGGAGAAAAAAAGGACACAGTTAAACGGCTCGACAGGATATGGGATATGTGGCCTGCATTTTCACCATTTCACCACGGTGGAAAAAAGGCCCTAAATCGGAACGTCGAACCTGATCCCATTGTGGAAGGTATTTATTTGGTTTAAATTTCTTATGTAACATTATTTTTAATACATAAAACATTTTTGTTCAAAGCTCCCGAAGTTCTGAACGTCACAATTGCACCATCGTCGTCGTCCTTGGTAACTCCACCAACCATTCTGTCTCCTGTGACCCCGACACGGCAGATTGACCAAACAACGTCGTCTGCTTTGGTCTCTATACTCTGCAAGACACCCTTCAAGCGACCATCTTCAGATTTGTGTAACCTAGAGACGACACCTGCCAAGCGATCCCGGACACCACAGTCGGGAGAAAAAAGATTAAGGGACCAGGCAGATGACGTTGTCACAACGCAAAAAAACATCGGAAATTAGATATGACGCGGACTCCTCGAAGTGGTATGTATTTATACTTACATACAATTATTAAGCAACGATGAATTATGATTGTTTTATTTGTTTGTTTTTAGTACGGTTACAAGATCTACAGACGAATGCCAAACACTAATATCATCCTGTTTTGGCCCAAACTTCAAGAAGTCCTTCAGGTTCATGGTATATTTTCGCGGTTTCATAACTATGCTAAATACAAATATCATCTGCAGGAGCGCAACAATCCTTTGTGGATCATAATCGTAGAAATTTATCCAAATCTGTGATTAATTTTACATAAGCTAGATGATATCGTACATCTAATATCATCTTCAGCTGATCAACGATCCAGCATATAAAAAAATCTTGGAAATTACTTCAAGTCTGTGATATATTTAACATACCCCATCAAAATAACACTGTACACTAATTATCATCTTGAGTAGTTCAGCCTGTGATATATTTAGCTTAATCAAAATGATACCAAACACAAATTTATTATCAACAGTATCTCAATGATCCAGCATAAAATGAAAAAAATTGGAAACTATTTTAAGCCTGTGATATATTTAACATAAGCTAGATGAAACTATACTAATTATTATCTCCAAGAACTCAACGAACCAGTAAATAAAAAATTTCACTTTGAGTTTGCGTATACAATACTCTTACAAGAATAGTAGCCCAGTCAAATCGACAATAAATTCGCAAAGCATGATGTATCTCTGATTTTTTAGTATGTTGTTTGGACCCATTAGGGCTATTTATACCCAAGTTTCCAACTCTCAAAAAGTTGTGGAAAAAATTGTATACACGAAAAACCGCGAAATTTTCGGACTTTTTTCAGATTCTGCTCTATATCTCCTAATCCATGCATTTTTCGTCGAAAGCTATTCTATACATTTTTAAGACCATTAAATTTTTGACAAAATAAGCCCAACCGGAGCACTATACGTCTAATAGTTTCCGAGATATGGCACTTTGAATATAGACCAATTTTTCCAAATATTGCTAATTTTAGTTTTAGACCTTCTTTGGACCGAAATTTCGTCGAAACGATTGATCCTACGAGTAAAACTTGTAAATGTAATTTCTAGACAATTTAATTAGCTTTAAATTAAGCGCAGAGTGGGATCTGTAAGCCTCGTAGTTCTCTCAAAATCTCAAAAAAAACCCATATAAGGTAAAATCGCATTTTCCCAGAATTGTACCTAACCACTTTTTTGTTGCATGAAGTGAGATTTAAACATGCAAAATGTATTATGATCATATAGGAGGTATGTAAATTGAATAATGTAGGTAGGTACCCCTCTTCCAACCCTCTCATGGATCTTCACCCCCTCTTTCACGTCACACTATCCGGTTTCTTATCTTATTTGATATTTTGGTTTAATTAACACCCTAAAAAGTTTTTAAAATAATGTATTTTATAGAGAAATGTTCGTAGAATGTAATAAAAGAAACCGGAAGTTGATAATTTTATCCCTTCACAAGTTACAGCACATTAAACACAATTGTTAAAATTTTTAAAAAAATTTAATTTTCTTTTGAAGAAACATTTAATATTTTGGCTTAATAAATACCAAAAAAAAATAATTTAATACTGCATCTTATGGAGAAATGTTCGTAGAGTTTAATGCAAGACACCGAAATTCGATAACTTTGTCCGTTCAGAAGTTACAGTGCATTAAACGGGAGCACACAATTTGGACAAATATAGTTTTGTCAAAGTGTAGTTTGACCAAAAATAATTAAGCCAAACTGTATTTTAGTCAAACTGTAATTTGTTCAACTGGAATTTTGTCAAACCGTAAATATGTCAACCCGTAATTTAGCCAAACTGTATTCTAGACAAACTGTAATTTCACATTTCGTTATTTGACCAAACCGCAACTTCGACTAATATTAATAATATTATATTGTCAAATCTTTTTCAGGTAAACCCTAATTTAGTCAAAACACAACTATACCTATCTTCCCAACTGTATTTAAAGACATAGTTGCGTTTTGGCTAAATTACGGTTTATCTGAAAACGATTTGACAATATAATATTAGTCGAAGTTGCGGTTTGGTCAAATTACGGAATGTGAAATTACAGTTTATCTAGAATACAGTTTGGCTAAATTACGGGTTGGCATATTTACGGTTAGACAAAATTCCAGTTGAACAAATTACAGTTTGACTAAAATACAGTTTGGCTTAATTATTTTTGGTCAATCTATGCTTTGACAAAACTATATTTGACTAAATAAGCGGACGCCCATTAAACACAGCAATTATTAAAAATTTAAAAATTTCTTTACTTTCTCTCGGAAAAACATTTGAAATTTAGGCTTAATAAACGACCTAAAAAGTTTTTAAAATAATGTATCCTATGGAGAAAAGTTCGTAGAATTTAATAAAAGCAACCGGAAGTCGATATTTTTATCCGTTCAGAAGTTACAGCTCATTAAACACAATAAATATTACAAATTTAAAAATTTCTCAATTTTCTCTTGAAAAAACATTTGATATTTTGGCTTAATAAATACCAAAAAAAAAATACTTAATTTTATGGAGAAATGTTCGTAGAATTTAATGTGATAAACCGGAAGTCGATAACTTTATCCGTTTAGAAGTTACAGCACCTTAAACACAATAAATACAAAATATTTGAAAACTTTTCAAAAAAAAAATTGATATTTTGGCTTCATGAATGCCCTAAAAAGTTTTTAAAATAACGTTTTTATAGAGAAATGTTCTTAGAATTTAATAAAAGAAACCGGAAGTCAATATCTTTATTCGTTCAGAAGTTATAGCTCAAAATTACGAAAAAAGCAAAAATTTCTCAACTTTCAATTTTTGGAAAAACTGGTCTATTATCAAAGTGCCATATCTCGGAAACTATTAGACGTATAGAGCTCCGGTTGGGCTTATTTTGTCCTAAAAATGTATGGAATAGCTTTCGACGAAAAATGCAGAATCTGAAAAAAGGCCGAAAATTTCGCGGTTTTTCGTGTATAAAAATTTTTCCACAACTTTTTGAGAGTTGGAAACTTGGGTATACACCTAATGGGTCCAAACAACATACTAAAAAATCAGAGATACATCATGCTTTGCGAATTTAGCGATTTTTTGTGTCGATTTTGACTGGGCTATAGGTACATCTAAATATTTGTAAATCTATTTTTGAACAAATCTTTAAAACGATTACTTTCCCATATTTTAAAAGTTATTGTATGAAAATACATAATTAACTTCAATTTGAATAAACAACCATCAATAGCTATAAGAATATGCTTAATATTTCTGATACTAAAATTTATTCATATCATGTTTATACTCGTAAGAAAATCAATATTGTTCTTTTATGAATAACTGCATATGTAAATAATTTAAATACTTAAAACAGAAAGAAAAAATTGATTTGATTTTCATTATAAAATCAGTTCTTCTTTTCATGTTTATAAGAATATCAATATTGTTCTTTTATGAATAACAACATATGTAAATAACTAACAAAAGTAATTACATGTATGTTCTCACATATAATACGATAGTACCTGCTTCAATATTAATTAAGTATAATCTCACACCCCTGTTGTACAATACTTAAAACAGAAAGAAAAAATTGATTTGATTTTCATTATAAAATCAGTTCTTCTTTTCATGTTTATAAGAAAATCGATATTGTTCTTTTATGAATAATTAGATATGCAAATAACTAACAAAAGTAATTACATGTATGATCTCACATCTTGTGTCACAAAGATACATGAAAAATATAGGAATAGTAGTGGATCTTTCTATTTTAAATTATTTCAAATACTAGAAGATAAAAATAATTTAATTTTTTAGTGTAAATAGTTCTTGCATAATACTCGTACACCTTCTAAAAATAAACGTTGTGCTACATATTTACCATTCTATTTTTACCACTCCAACTTATACCACAGCATTTTTACCACCATTCTTTTTTACCGCTATCCTGTTTTACCGTTAACCCATTTTTTAGCACTCAATTTTTACCACTCCAACTTTTACCTCTGCATTTGTACCACTATAATTTTTACCGCTATTTCGTTTTACCACTAATACATTTTTACCATTACAACTTTTACCACCATACTTTTTTACCGCTATTCCGTTTTACCATTAATAGTTTGTGGGGCTATAGTACAGTTTTGTTAGTGTAGTAAATACCAAAACCGAGTTTGTGGGGCTCTAGTACGGTTTTGTTAGCTTTGATAGTGTAGCAAATACCAAAACCGAGTTTGTGGGGCCCTAGTACGGTTTTGTTAGCTTTGTTAGTGTAGTAAATACTAAAACCGAGTTTGTGGGGCTCTAGTACGGTTTTGTTAGCTTTGTTAGTGTAGCAAATACCAAAACCGAGTTTGTGGGGCCCTAGTACGGGTTTGTTGGCTTTGTTAGTGTAGTAAATACCAAAACCGAGTTTGTGGGGCTCTAGTACGGTTTTGTTAGCTTTGTTAGTGTAGTAAAAACAAAAACCGAGTTTGTGGGGCTCTAGTACGGTTTTGTTAGCTTTGTTCGTGTAGTAAATACCAAAATTGAGTTTGTGGGGCTTTAGTACGGTTTTGTTAACTTTGTTAAAAAAGAGGCGGTAAAAATAGATTGGTAAAAAAACACGTTGGTAAATATGTTGGTGGTAAAAAGAATTAGTGGTAAAAATAGGGACGGTGGTAAAAATGGATTGGTAAAAGAATACGTTGGTAAATACGTTGGTGGTAAAAAAGAATTAGAGGTAAAAAGGGACGGTGGTAAAAAATGGATTGGTAAAAGTATAATGTTGGTAAAAAATGGATTGGTAAAAGAATTACGGTGGTAAAAAAGGGACGGTGGTAAATAGGGATTGGTAAATATGGGGGCAAATCAAAAATAAATACTCCCATGTTTGTGCAATTTTAAAAATAAAGAAGAAAAATATATTTTTTTCTTATTACTATCAGCTCTTGTATGAAACACAATTTAAAAACTGCGTATTTCATTTAATTAACAAATTGTAATAGCTTAAACAGATCATACTTTTGTTATTTGTCATATATTATTCCAGTGATTAGCACATAAAATGATATCAGGTACCTAATAAAATACAGACACTGTATAATATTTACATTTACTCAGCCAAACTTATTATGGTACTGTTACGGTTTTTTTTTTACAAGTTGCGCCTTCTAGACGCAACCCCTGTATCGTTACCGTATATAGGTAGAAGACGGTACGAATCTTAGCGCAGTTGTTTAATTTAATTAAGATTTGGTTTTTGCGAGTCATACAATCTTTAACGAACTTTTGAAGTTGCTGGTCGATTGTGAATATTGTGATTGAAGTATTGGAATCTAAGTACAATTTAATTTGGAGTTTACGACCATTCAATTCTATTTGGAATATTATATCCTCGGGAGAATCCCGGATTTGAACAAAAATTCGTTAGAACTACTTTCAAGCCACACATCAACGAAGGTAACGCCCAAAACATTTATATTAGTTAAATTGGTCAAGTATATTTTCATTTAGTAACTTTATTAAATAAAATGCTCAGTTTATATTAAATTTATTTTATTCGATTTCATATTTTTTATAAGATAATAAGTAATTATTCTGTTTGCTAACTAACCAGTGGCACACTTGAGCCACATGGCCTTTCGCATCAGCGATACTCGGGTTTTACAAACCGAGAAGGGTGACAGATCGGAGACCATAAACTATATCTCGAGGGAATTTAGACCGAGATTCTGCAAAATTTTGACGCTCGTCCACCCGCCAGAAATCTAACGTGTGACGCCACTGCCCACTGCCTAGTGTCGGAATTTGGAACCACTCCGCGTCAACATCGGTCCAGCTGATGACAAATTGGAATCTTTGGATTGGAATTAAATGAGGTCAATATCAACTTGGCTGGATCGCCGCTCACCGTCAGTGCAGATAAGCCCTCTGAGTTATTTTTCTTATTCTCTAAAAACTTATGATAAGTCATTTTTTCTTCAAACGTCAGAAAAACATAATATTTCATATCTCCATAGAAACAGCTAAAGTTTTACTTTTCTGAGAACGGCAGACAATAATATTAGCTACCGCTGTGAGCGTCAGATAATATTATCTGCCGCTGGTGAACCAATCAAATTCCTTCATTTTAAAAAACAAAAAAATTTAATTCAAATTTTTATTAAACAAAATAAATCAAAGACGACTATATTATTTCAATCCGAATTATTTTAATAAATTTTCTTACACGAATATCAATTTTATTGTAAGGTTTCGACGTCTGAAGAAAAAATAGCATATTTTATGCGGAGCTAAGTGACTTTTTATGGCTCATCTGTGGTTGCCGGATGAGCCAGATTCGCCACAAAAAGTTCCACTTTAGCTCCTTATTAAATAATATACTATTCATTAGTGTTGTTCGTAATTTATTATTTTTTTTAAGGGGAAACCCCTATGGCTTTAGGTACCTTGCCTATCAGCCAGTAACATATGTGAAATGAGATTATACAAATTATATATAAATCAATGTTTAGACAATCACAACGCCCATGCTCTTCAGTGGGATTTGAACCCACAACCTCGCTGCCCGCTCGGTCCACAGTGAGTCTAGTCACGTTAGACCGCGCGGCCATCGTGGCTGGATTGTTCATAATTATATATTTATTATTTATTTTCGTGGTTAACGTTTACGTTAGGTCGCACCGACGTAGTTTACTTACACATGTAAAACCTGATCCCGCTGCGTGCTTATCTAGTCTACTTTTGTTTCCGGCAATTCCCGTAGATTACATAGGCACCCGAGTAGGGCGTAGTACAGGCCGTCTAGGTTGTAGGACTTGCTAGTTAGTTTTAAGCGCTCGCATATAGTTCCGTTGGTACCATCGCGACTCCGTGCGTTATTGTTGCGCCATTATTGTCAATACCTATCTTGATACGCTCGCGGTCCTCGATACTAATTCGGTGTATGTCACCAACCCCTACGCGGTCGTCTGTCAGTCAAATAATTATTTTAGTAGTGTCACTGTGTGCTCAGGTCAGATTTCGACGACCGTATTTTCTGTCTGACGCTTTCATAGTAAACTTGTTAAACGTTACCATAAGATTTATTATTACTTGTATTATTCATATCTTCAAGGAAAGTTAAATTATATATCTCTTAGATAAGATCAACCTGAGCTTTATTTTTTTTTATATATTGTGATTGTCTGCTTCGTTTCCGCCCCGAACTTGGTTCGCCGACCAACCTTTTGTTGAACGTTGGGCGTTTGGTCGGCTGGCGCCCAAATCTCATTTTAAGCTTTTAATAATTATCTCTATAATACTGTTTGGAGAATTTTAGACTCACACCCTATCTCCACTACCATAGCTCGCCGTGGTTCAAACGGACTTGCCCGGGATCCCCCATTCTGGGGGCGTAGCAATGGTGAGAATCGCCTGTCACATAGCGCCGTTGCTAAATTAAGGTGCTCCTCTACCGCCCATAGCATAAAAGAGTCAAAAACATTGATTCCACACTCGATTCTATAGGGTTTATTGTTTTAACATCTCTAAATTAAAATAACAAATAATTTATGTTTGTCAAGAAAAAAAAATTGCCACCCATAACTGCAATATTTGTAAATAGAGGGTTTTCGCGCGTCACTGTACCTACAGTTTTTATTTATAAGTGAATTAACTTCAAATTTTAACATGTTGTCAACAAAGCTTGGATCTGAGAAATAACCGAGCTATTTTTTTTAATTTGTTACGTACCTGAGAGGTGGTAACAGCGATCTTACAATGGTGTGGTGACGGCTTCGCAGCGTGAAGGGGAGGGGGTTCAAAATAAAGGGCGCCACGCAATCACCAGATCATACTCACCCGCTAGATTGCGCTAGTCGCGAAGTCGCCGAAAGCCACTGAAACTTAGAGAGGGCACAGGAAAGTGTGGGTATCGATATTCGAAGTAAACCACGCTATTGTCTTAACAAAGAGATTTATTTTAAATAAATATTAATAGAATAAACGGTTATGAGGCGATGAGGCCCTGGTAAACTCCCTATCCTGGGTGCTATAAGGTCCCTAACTACCTAACTGGTCAGAAGGTTTACAAACTAGATGGCGGGAGTGGTCGCGCAGAACGAGGGGATTTTAGGCGCATGCGTACAACACGCGCATCAATTATAAGAAAATGCTCTGAATTTAAAACAGCGCACAAAACGCAAACATCCACGCTCACAACGCAAAATGAAAATGTAAATATGCTCTTGCCTCATGTTAAGAGTAAGCTGAGGGCTTTGTAGAGTCGTAGAAAATAATAATGATGCAAAAGGTAGTCACGTGGCCTAGTACTTAGGACACGTAGGACGTAGGTATCGTTACAGTTTACAGTACACGTATCAATAAATCACGAAGTTACATCCACAAGACACAAAAAACCACACTTATTTGGCTCTCCTCTCTCCTCGGCAGGGCACAAAGAAAATCGGGCGTGGCCTGAAAACTGGGTGCAGAAATCCAGCAGGACGGAAGAGGGAACACCTAGGGCTCGAACAGCTACTAGAGCTCATGCCAAATAGAAATGGGAATGAGATTCGATGCGCAGAAGACGCATTTGCGTTTGCTCCACCCTCCTTACTTGAACGGGCCAATGCTATTTCTTTGTAAGCTGCTGGCAGTGGCGGTGCGTGACTCCTAAGTTAGGTGAGGCTAACAAAATTATTTTTTTGGTTCAAGGTCAAATGCTTTAAACGCCTTTAAATACTTTGTATCATAATTTCAATGAAACGTTCTAAAATCAATTTTTTACGAATAAAATCAATAAAACAATAGAACTTTATTTCATTACTTAAATAAATAATTTTTTGTGAGTCAAAATAAAACGCTATAATCGTAAAAACAGCAGATAATATTTTTAAAATTTTGTTTTCTCTAACGCACAAGAGTATATTTAGCACGTCCACAAAAAGTACATACATATTTAAATAAAGTAGGTAACAGAATAGAAAATAGAATAGAAAAAAACATTCAACAACACGCGACTAGCGTTCTGCGGCTCTCGGCAAAATAACATTCAAGCATGAGGCGAACAAATTTTATCTGTTCTTGATTATTATGATTCTTATTCTGTCCATATATAAAATATTTATAATAAATATTTAATTGATATAATTTTATTTATTTGTTCATAATATAGAATGTTGTTTATTATTTAAATATTGATAAAACTAAACTATTACAAGTTCTATTTGTTAGATTTTACATTTATTCTTATTCATTTCGTGTTCTGTTATTATTATTATATAGATTTGTGCATAAATAATAATAACGTTATCACTAATATTCATAATTTTTATTAGAAACTATTAGTTTCAAAACATAACTAATTATAAAATAGCATTCACAACAATAAATAAGACAAGCAATCAACAACAAAGTAAAAATAAACTTTGTTTCTTCACGTGTATTTAGTTGTGTGCGCTAGGCTATGCGAGGCTGTGCGTTGTGTATGTGTGTGCCTTGCGCGAAGACAGACGATATTTCCCTAGCCTCTCTCAAAGTCTCTCCATCCACCGCATGAAAATACGAGAATACACACACGTCACTGCGTTGCTCGGTCGCACTGACGATGAATGAAACCAACCGTTGCCGCAGCAGCCTCACTGTACACATTATTTATGATTCGCGCGAAAATAACACTATTTAAATACTTTTTTTTGCATTTTTAAATAAATATGTAGTCGATTTATAATAAAAAATAAATTAGATAAATAAAATTAAAATAAATATTAAAAATTTAAAATTACGATTTTACGCGGTGAGGCTCAGCCTCACCTGCCTCATCTGACGCACCGCCACTGGCTGCTGGTGTGAGACAGTAGATGCGCGAGGAATGATTGGCATAAGCTCTACTAACGTTCGCAGGGCTAGTGGCTGGTGGACTGCCGCATTGGAAGTTGGCGAGCAAAGCTCGGTGAAGGTGTATTGCGGGTAATTCGCCGCGGTAACGTAACTTAACAACGAAAGAAACGCGAACGAAATTAATAGTTTTCTCGGATCCTTAAATCCCGATTAACGGATACGTTTATTATATAAACTTGCCGAAAAAGGTTTCCGATAAAACAAAATCACGTCCTTGACTTAGGTAAGGCTACTCTGCTTGTTCCTGCACAAACGCACGCCTATGTAGGCGCGTCCTATGCGTAGAAAAGGACCGAAGAGGGTGAAAACGAGATAAAAGAAACTCAAAATACGCGACAGAAGGGGAGGGGCGGCACAGGGACTGCGGCATCTGCCTTGACGTCATGGAGTAATAACAAATTCAGTAGAATATATATATATATATATATATATATATATATATATATATATAACCAAACTTATAAATGGAACAAATGAAAAATAATACTAAAATAAAGGTTGAATTTAACATAAAATTTTAATAGTTCGAATGAATAAACAAAGATAAAATGAATATTAATTAAATAAAACAATACTGATTATTTTCATGTCGATCTTAACAGACGTGAACGAATAAAAGAAAAGACAGCAAGATGAGTTATTTTATATTGAGACAGTAATTACAAAATAAAATAAGATTAAATTTTAGGATTGATTTTTGGGCACGTAACAACTGTATAACATAAAACATGAATATATAGAATAACTCTCTATTTACTGTATTCATTTAATAACCTTCCACTGGTCACTAATAAAAATAGTCGAACTCAACCAGAATAACTGCAATACTTATTTATTTTATTTATTTATTTTAACTACGTTACATAATATTAATATGTTTGTAGCAAGTCAAGAATTTAGTCATATTCAAATCCTTGGTAGATTGAGATAGATGGTTGTAAAGATCAAGGTTCAGTGAATTTTTTTCAGATTTTTTCTGTTTATAATGAGGTTTTCGCAACTTATTTGCCGATCTTGTCAATTATGTCAACATTTTCAACTTTAGAATTTAAGTAATTTGAAAATTAAGTTTTTAGGTTTTTAAATATAATAAAATTTAATAAACTGACCATCAGTACCATCGTTACCGGTCCACATCCAGTCGGCCCATTGGGAAATTTTCCGAAATCCCAATGGACCCATCCGCCTTTGATTGATTATCTTAGGTAAATAAATAGAAACACAACAGATAACAGGAAATAAAAAGAAGATAATACAAGAGTATCGAAAAACAGTATTTATTTATTTTTTATTAATCTTTTAAAAACAAAGAATAAGCATATCGCTATAAGACACCAACCAATAGTAAAATTGGTCCAAGCTTGGTATAGAATACCTTTGTTTTTATATATCGTATATTCTAAAAGAAGAACATCAAAAACATGAAAAATAAATCCAAAAGTAATTGCGTTTGTGTTATAAAAAAGTATGTCTCCAGTGTACAAATATGGTGCGAATACAAATATTAAACCAAAAACAAATGACGTCATGAAATCATTCTTAAATGTTCTTTCTTGTTTAATTATGTTGATATTTGTAATCCTATATACAAAAATTCCGATAAAGATGTTAGGTAAAGTAACCCAAATTAATAAATCATATTCATTATATTCTATAACTTTGGAGAATATGGATGTTTTTCCAGCTAAAAAATAAATAAATGATTCAAAAACAGAATTAGTTTTCCTATTTTAAAACTCACCTGTTATAAATAGTAGCCAAAAAAATTTTAAGATTTTTGAACTAAGTGATATTTTTTCAACATTTGTAGAAGTTGAAATATTATGAATAAATCCTATAATAGTACTAAGAAAAGCAATCCATGAAGTAACTAATGCGAACAATTGTATATCTGTAAAATTACCAAAATTAAACATTTCGCATTCAACAACATTTTAAAATTTATTTTTATTATACACGGTTAAGGTGGATTAGTTTCCAGCGAAAACCTGATATTTCATAAGCTAATAACATATTAGAGAAATCTTTTCACTTTTTGCACTTCTTATGAGAAGAACTGTAAGTAAAATCATGATTATTCTGAAATTCCTTTTTTACAAACAACTTAACGCAAATAAATACTACTTTTTGGATCAGCAGTTTACCTGTCTTTCTGTGCTAAAACAATCTAATTTATTAAGGTAATTAATATTTATAATTCAAACTAATAAAAGTAACTTTCCTGTTATTTATTTTAATTTACAAAATGTTGTACACCTTCCAAGAGAAAAATAATAGTATATATTGCAATGAGTTTATAATAATAGTGTATTAATAGCCATTATACACGAGTTGAATACACTATTTTTTCTACTTCCAAACTATAATTTAAAAAAATATTTATAATCATGAAATTTATTTACAGTATTATTATACACATGGAGGTAATAAATCATTCGTTACTGTTGACTCCTTTTCAACAATATCAGGCGGTGTTAAAGTTTTTTCCGAGGTTGGTTCCATATCACTATCACTATTACACATTATTGTTGTTATTATAATAATATGATCTGTTTGAGATCTGAACAAGAACTGTCAAACAACTCTGATCAAAACACATGAACACAGGAACGCACGCAGTGCGCAGTGATGCCACCTGCTTACTAAACAAAATGCTGTGCTGCTATTGGTTAATTTGGTCGTGTCATAATGATAATCTGTATCGAAATGAAAATCTGAATCGAAATGAACGTCATTCAAGTACAGACAATGCATATTTAATAAGTAAATTAAAGCATGGGAGTAGAAAAAGAAATTTTAGTACTTTTATCACTTTTTTTCCTCAGCAAAGAAAGCTACTGACGTTGTCATCATGATAAAAATTCATTTTTTGGTATTTACATGAACATATATGAAATAAGTAGTTAGTCCGGCGGTTATAGAACGAATCTATGCATTTTCTGATTGGCATACATATCAATTAAACTATTCTCTTTCATATTAAAAGTGGTGCCAAAGTGTTAAGTACCTACCAGACACGGCCGCCATTTAGGCTATTGATTATGTCTTAAAAAACAGGGCAATAAGGAACTAAGACGTTCACGGGTTTTTATTGCAGGAATCGTTCAATGGGTTATAAAAGAAGAAAAAAACCGCGGAGTTCTATTAAATTGGAAATTGAAGATAGGGGTGAAGAGGCATTCCTTTTGGTTTTCCCAATATATCTCATAAACAAACCAAAATTTCGATATATTGTATTTGTATATAAGGTACAACTTTTTGTAGAGAGTTAAATTTAACATCGGATTAGTATTTTTTAAATATTAAAAAAAATCCATGCCAAAAGCCGAAAAATCGATTTTTTTAGTTTTTTTGCTTTTCCGCCTATATCTTTTTTTTAGGCTGCAAGATAAAAAAGTAGATTAAATTTATTTCAAAATGCTGGGCTGAAATATTTTTTTGATTCAAAATTGACCGAGATATAGCCATTTGAACTGGCTTGTTTTCGCATTTCATCCCTCTTATACGAATATTGTTTTCGTTCGCATTTTATTGAAAAAATTATTGTTTTACTCAACTAAAAAGGTTTTTAATGTTTATTATGTAGGAATACATGACATTTACAACAAATGTTTGGAACAATGATGCTACTACATTTCAACAATAATATTTGGAAGAAGCTCATTAGATTTTGGTACCTACAAATATCTTCACCGGAAGTGCTATTTTTTGAAGATTGAAAAGGTTAATTGTCAAAAATTTATATAAATTTGAATAAATATAGTATTTATTTGTAATTAGAATAATACACCAGGAGATAGTGACACATTTTAGAGAAAGTCTCATACCAGGCTGCCTCTTGGAAGACTTATTATTTGCGTTATTTAAGTATGATAAAAGAAATTTAAAAAAAATTCGCTACCTACGCTACGCGTCATAAAAAAAATTCATACCAGGGTGCCAAAGACGTGAAACAATTTTTAAGTAAAAATATCCAAGAAAAACAAGTGGCAGCCTGTTTGCACTTGGACATGACATCTATTTTATTATTTTTAAGTGTACAATTTTCGTTACATAAAAAACGATTCATACCAGCACCAAACTTATTTTTGGTTTAGTTCATACCGCCCAATGTTCATTGATTCAGTGGCAGCTGATTACATCAAATGGAGCAATTATTACAACACGAAAAATAATGCAGAATATTTGAATATTTAAAAAAAATTCATATCAGGCTACCATTTTATTATTACAATAAATATGTTGTTTTAAGACGTTCACTTCTCTGGCAGCCAGTTACAGCATGTAAAACAAATTTTTTTAAAATTAATATAATGTAAAAATCTTCGGTTATCTAAAAACGATTCATACCAGGCTGCCATTTTATTATTATTAAATTTATAATATTTTAAGACGTTCACTTTATTGGTAGCCGGTTACAGCATGTAGAACTTTTTTTTAAATTAATATAATGCGAAAATTATCGAATATCTAAAAACGAATTATCTGGTATGCTATTTTATTATTACTAAAAATATGCTCTTGTAACGTTTATTTATTTGGGTGAAGTGTAAAAATTAGAGAAACACGAATATTTATATAACTAATATTTAAAAAATATATAATAATAATAATGTATTTATTTAGCTCTGCTAAATATTTTTATACATCCTCAAATTTATATCTAGCCTTTTAATTTGATATCAAACAGGATATGATTCTAGATTTTATCGATAAAAACAAATTTGGATCGTCGTTAGATATTATTGTTGAAATGTAGTAGCATCATTGTTCCAAACATTTATTGTAATTGTCTTGTTTTCCTACATAATGAACGTAAAAACCTTTTTTAGTTGAGTAAAACACTATTTTTTTCAATAAAATGCGAACGAAAACAATATTCGTACAAGAGGGATGAAATGCGAAAAAATAGCCAGGTTCAAATGGCCATATTTCAGTCCAGCATTTTGAAGGAAATTTAATCTACTTTTTTATCAATGCCTATACCTATCTCAGCCCAAAAAAAGATACAGGCGAAAAAGCAAAAAAAAAACTCAAAAAATCTAAATTGTGGCTTTTTTTTCATGTTTGTTTCGACTGTTTTGGCATGGAATTTTTTTTTTAATATTTGAAAAATACTATTCCGATGGAAAATTTAATTCTCTACAAAAAGTTTTCATATACAATATATCGAAATTTTGCTTAGTTTACGAGATATATTGAGAAAACCAAAAAGGGTGCCTTTTCACCCCTATCTTCAATTTACACTCTCTAATTTAATAGCACTCCGCTGTTTTTTCTTCTTTTATAACCCATTGAACGATTCCTGCAATAAAAACCCGTGAACGTCTTAGTTCCTTTCTATATGACATAATCAATGGTCTTGTATATATTTGAGCAATTTCTATAAATTTTCAACAAAAGCGTAAAAAACAGCTTTTATTTTTTAATAAATAAATAAATCAAGATATCGACCTCCTGTCTCCAACATTCGATTTATTTGATAATTTTTTGTACCATATATAATTTTCAACTTTTCCAAAGAGCTAGTTCGGCCACAATTCAACATAATCTCTTAAAGACAATTATGAAATTTTAGTATTTTTTGTGTTTATTGAAATGTCATTTCTGAACAAATTAAAATATTTACTTACGGTTTCCTGCATTAAGTTCTTCAAAAAATTCTCTATAAGGTACTTTATATAGAATTCGTTTCAGGCCTTAGTTTAACCAATACCTAACCTACTCAAAGAGTTTTTCTTCGAGAAAATATTAAAATTTTAGTATTAATTTTATTTTTTGTGTTTGATCAAGGTGCGTGAAGTTAGCAGCGATAAATAAAAAAAAATAATAAATAATAATCGATTGTATTTCGTTTGTATTTGATTATATTTCTATTAAAAAGATTTGTAATTTTGAAATTGTTTAAATAATTGACAATTATTGTTTATGCTGCTAAGTTCACGCTAGCAGCGAACTTTACTTAAAAAAAAATAAAAAGTATATCAATCGTTTGTATTTCGTTTGTATTTGATTGTATTTCTAGTAGAAATAAGAAGAAAAAATTCTACAATTATTTATAACAATTTCTTTTTTATTCTGCCAAGTTCACGCTAGCAGCGAACTTTACTTTAAAAAAAATAAAAAGTATACCAATCGTTTGTATTTCGTTTGTATTTGATTGTATTTCTAGTAAAAATAAGAAGAAGAAATTCTACAATTATTTATAACAATTTCTTTTTTAATTCTGCCAAGTTCACGCTAGCAGCGAAATATACATTAATAAAAATAAAAACTACGCATATCGTTTGTCTTTGATTGTATTTCTAGTAAAAATACCAAGAAAAAATTCTACAATTATTTATAACAATTTATTTTTTATTTTGTCAGCTTCACGCTAGCAGCGAAATAATATACTTTAAATTCAAATTAACTAGGTCCACGAAGTGATTGTATTTCGTTTGAATTTGATTGTATTCCAAGTTCCAACCCAAGTAAAAATTCCGAGATAAAATTCTACAATTATTTATAACAATTTATTATCAATTCTGCCAGTTTCACGCTAGCAGCGAACTAGTAATACATTTTTAAAAACTAGGTACACCAATCGTTTGTATTTGATTTAATTTGTAGAAAAAATACCAAGAAAAAATTCAACAATTATTTATAACAATTTCTTTTTTAATCTGTCTAGTTATGTGGGACTCAAGAAGGGTATTCTGTTCAGTTCAATCAGAGTTTCTACTAAAACCGAGAATGTGGGATTCAAGAAGAATAAGAGATTTTTTTATTTAGTTTACTTCAATCAGAGTTTGCACTAAAACCGAGTATGTGGGACTCAAGAAGGATAAGAGATTTTTTTATTTAGTTTACTTAAATCAGAGTTTTTATCAAAACCGAGTATGTGGAACTCAAGAAGGGTGTTAGGTTCATTCAGCGTTTCTATACCAAAATCGAGTTTGTGGGACTCAAGAAGGGTATGAGGGTCTTTATATAGTTAAGTTTAATAAGAGTTTTGTCGGTGTTTCTTACATTGGACAACGTTATAGGCTCTTCCACCATAGTCAAAATTTTATAAAATCTAGCTAAAATCTTTAAAAACATACCAAATCATAGCTGTTTATATAAAAAAATTATTTCAAAATTCATTTAATAATGAAATACAAGCGTTTAAAATATTGTGACATCCCAAGTGCTATACCTACTCCTATTGGTTCTACAAAAATGACAAGCCAATGAGAAACAGACGTTGCGCTAGTACCATGCGCAAGCAAACGCCATGCGGTATTATATCAGTTCAGGGTACCTATTCTAATTCATAGCAAGATCTCATGTCGCTATCTGCTGAGAAATTGATGTCGTCATAACAAATTTGTAACTATATCAAGGTCTAGGAACATTTCCTAATAGTTGGTACCCATAATAGAGATTTACTAGATATTGTGTTGGCCACCTGGAAGTTTGACAAGTTGACCTACAACTTTATGAATAATAATAAATAAAAATAATAAAATGTCAAATTGTGAAAAATAATAATACAATCGTTTTCATTGATTTTATTAAATATAATTAATTTTCTAAATTTCATATTAAATTTTTTCAATGGTCTTTAAAAAACTCATTATTTTCGCAATTTCGTAATATTTAATTATTATTTAAAGTCTCTCAAAATTTGGATAATTAAAATTTCTTCATCAAAGTCTCGGAGGGCGGAGGGTTTGAAAGTCTCATTTTTCGGTTTTTTGCTTATATCTCGTATCTCTATACAAAATGAAAGCTTATTAAATTTGCAACAATTTAAGCCCAACCGCAGCTCTGTACGTCGTTTAGTTTCCGAGTTATGACACTTCTAAAATTAGCAATTTTTTCAAAAAAATGAAAGTTGAGAAATTTTAGCTTTTTTCGTTATTTTTGTGTTTAATTAACTGTGAATTCTGAATGAATAAAAATATTGTCTTCCGGTTTCTTTCATTAAATTTCACGATTATTTCTCTATAAAATACGTTATTTTAAAAACTTTTTAGGGCGTTCATTAAGCCAAAATATCAATTTTTTTTCGGAAGAAGTATTCAAATATTTTGTGTTTATTGTGTTTAATGAGCTGTAACTTCTGAACGGAAAAAGTTATCGACATCCGGTTTCTTGCATTAAATTCTACATACATTTCTCCATAAGATCAGTATCAGTATCTTTTTGGGTATAATGGGTATATAATTTTGTATAGTGAGGTTTACGAGATATAAGCAAAAAACCGAAAAATGAGACTTTCCAACCCTTCGCCACCACTCGGCTTAAGGGCTACGGGCGGGGACTTTTTACATGTACACCTCCTAACTAGTCAAAACAAAGTTACAAAGTCAAAAATTGTGTTCCAAGCATTTCCCTCTATACCTTTTCGTTGACTGGGCTACAAAAAGACATATTTATTTTCGAAAAACAAAGTTTGTTTCTAGCAAAATTTTTATCAGTGTATAAATTATTCATTTGGTTAATAATAATAAATAACAAACATTAGAATTCTTGATAGAATGAGCTCTTCCACCGTATGTTTTAATTTTTTTTTAAATGAAACTTTATCAAAAAATATGATGATCTGTGTAAACGCGGCGTGAAACTGCGCTTTATTAAGATAAATGAATTTTTAAATTTAAAGTTTCGGTTCTGACGTCCCACGTGCGATACAGTGACCCAAAACTGTTCTACTTAACGAACACCGATAATATACATATTTTACATTATGAAAAGTATATAATTTATTATAAAAGTAATTTTCTAGAACTAGTTAATACCATAAAACACACAAAACTATATTTTATTTTTAGTTTTACAATAAAACAAGTTCAAATCAAAACAAAAATGACAGTTCAACAAACATCTGAACTGTTATAATACCGCATGGCGTTTGCTTGCGCATGGTACTAGCGCAACGTCTGTTTCTCATTGGCTTGTCATTTTTGTAGAACCAATAGGAGTAGGTATAGCACTTGGAATGTCACAAACATTTTATGTCTTCCTAGTATGTAATTGTTTAATTATGTCATGGATACGAGGTATGTTATATACTACATTATACCCTAGGGCATTAAGAAATTGCCATGGTAATATTGAGACATCACTAATGTTTTTCTTCTGAAATTAATATATTTGCTGTCTGTTACTAGGATACCAAAAATATTAACAAAATTCGAAACGTCAAAGCGAAATGTCACGCGCGCAATATTTTAAATAAAATAGTAAGACATAAAATATTGTATGCACCACGGGCATCATTGATGTTGATAGCCCTCGGGCGATTTACAGGCCCTCGGGCCAGAGGCCCTTGGGCTTGTAAACATGTCGCCCTCGGATGAGCATAAACATCATCATGATGCCCTTGATACATAAATAACTAAAACGCTTGTATTTCATTATTGAATGAATTTTGAAATAATTTTTTTATATAAACAGCTATGATTTGGTATGTTTTTAAAGATTTTAGCTAGATTTTATAAAATTTTGACTATGGTGGAAGAGCCTATGGCGTTGCCCAACGTAAGAAACACCGACAAAACTCTTATTAAACTTAACTACACTCGAGGAAAATAAAAACGCACCACTTGAAAATGCACCAAAAATGACACAATTTAAAGTGCGATATCTCGGCTGCATTTCGACGAAATTGGATGAATCTGCAAGTTCTGAAAACGTTGAAGTCTTATCTTTAATGCCAATGTGACAAAAAATCCACTCCACCACCTCCCACCCTCCTATGAAAAACAACTGTACCTGATGTCCAAAAAGGTCCAACTTTGGCAACTCATGCGCAGTGCCAAAAAAATCGTGGACCTTATTGGCCAACAGAGTAATAAAGATCAGACTTTTTCTTCAAGGTCCGCAAAATTTCAAGTACCTACGATGATTTGGCGCGAAGTTATGAATTTTTGAAAAAAAGTGCCTTTTTGAGGTTTTTTCCGTAACTTGGCGAATTTTACACGTAAATCAATAAATTTTGGATTTCCGAGAACGTTAAAGGTTTCTCTATTCGGCCCTGTAAGTTAATCTGCCACCAAACCCGATCCACCCCTGCCACCCCCGGATAAAAAAAAAGTGTTTTACTGAAAAATGTTCAATTTTAGCAACTTGTAGCGTGAGTAAAAAAAAATCGTGGACCTTATTGCCCAACAGGACAATAAAGTTCAATCTTTTTCCTTCAATTTTCTCAAAATTTCAAGTACGTGCGATAATTTGGCACGAAGTTATGAATTTTTGAAAAAAATTGGTATTTTTGTGCTTTTTGCCCATAATTTGTCCGATTTCGCACCAAATTCGTATATTTCTTAAAACATCTAAAAAATAAAGGTGTTTAAAGAAATAAAAAATTTAAAGTCACTTTTAGATAGGTAATTGATAATGAAATTCAGAAACCTCAAAAAGGCACCTTTTTTCAAAAACTCATAACTTCGCCCCAAATCATCGTAGGTCCTTGAAATTTTGCGGACCTTGAAGGAAAAAGTCTGATCTTTAATGTGATGATATCCAATATGACGAAAAATCCACTCCACCCCTTCCCACCCCCCTTAGAAAAAAAATGTACCTGATGTCCAAAAAGGTCCAACTTTGGCAGCTCATACGCAGTGGCAAAAAAATCGTGGACCTTATTGGCCAACAGGGTATTAAAGATCAGACTTTTTCCTTCAAGGTCCGTAAAATTTCAAGGACCTACGATGATTTGGCCCGAAGTTATGAATTTTTGAAAAAAAAGTGCCTTTTTGAGGTTTCTGAATTTCATTAACAATTATCTAAAAGTTACTTTAAAATTTTTTGTTAACACCTTTATTTTTTAGATGTTTTAAGAAATAAACGAATTTGGTGCGAAATCGGACAAAATATGGGCAAAACTACAAAAATACCAATTTTTTTCAAAAATTCATAACGTGCCAAATTATCGCACGTTCTTGAAATTTTGAGAAAATTGAAGGAAAAAGATTGAACTTTATTGTCCTGTTGGGCAATAAGGTCCACGATTTTTATTACTCACGCTACAAGTTGCTACAATTGAATATTTTTCAGTCAAAAACATGTTTTTTATCCGGAGGTGGCAGGGGGTGGATTTGGTGGCAGATTAACTTACAGGGCCGAATAGAGAAACCTTCAACGTTCTCGGAAATCCAAAATTTATTGATTTTCGTGTAAAATTCGCCAAGTTACGGCCAAAAACCTCAAAAAGGCACTTTTTTTCAAAAATCATCAAATCATCGTAGGAACTTGAAATTTTGCGGAAGAAAAAGTCTAATCTTTATTACTCTGTTGGCCAATAAGGTCCACATTTTGTCACATTGGCTATAATCACATTAAAGATTTCAACGTTTTCAGAACGCGAAGATTCATCCAATTTCGTCGAAATGCAGCCGAAATATCGCACTTTGAAATTGTGTCATTTTTGGTGCATTTTCAAGTGGTGCGTTTTTATTTTCCTCGAGTGTATATAAAGACCCTCATACCCTTCATGAGTCCCACAAACTCGGTTTTGGTATAGAAACGCTGAATTAACCTAACACCCTTCTTGAGTTCCACATACTCGGTTTTGATAAAAACTCTGATTTAAGTAAACTAAATAAAAAAATCTCTTATCCTTCTTGGGTCCCACATACTCGGTTTTACTGCAAACTCTGATTGAAGTAAACTAAATAAAAAAATCTCTTATTCTTCTTGAATCCCACATTCTCGGTTTTAGTAGAAACTCTGATTGAACTGAACAGAATACCCTTTTTGAGTCCCACATAACTAGACAGATTAAAAAAGAAATTGTTATAAATAATTGTTGAATTTTTTCTTGGTATTTTTTCTACAAATTAAATCAAATACAAACGATTGGTGTACCTAGTTTTTTAAAATGTATTACTAGTTCGCTGCTAGCGTGAAACTGGCAGAATAGAAAATAAATTGTTATAAATAATTGTAGAATTTTATCTCGGAATTTTTACTTGGGTTGGAACTTGGAATACAATCAAATTCAAACGAAATACAATCACTTCGTGGGCCTAGTTAATTTGAATTTAAAGTATATTATTTCGCTGCTAGCGTGAAACTGACGAAATAAAAAATAAATTGTTATAAATAATTGTAGAATTTTTTCTTGGTATTTTTACTAGAAATACAATCAAAGACAAACGATATGCGTAGTTTTTATTTTTATTAATGTATATTTCGCTGCTAGCGTGAACTTGGCAGAATTAAAAAAGAAATTGTTATAAATAATTGTAGAATTTCTTCTTCTTATTTTTACTAGAAATACAATCAAATACAAACGAAATACAAACGATTGGTTTTTTTTTTTTAAAGTAAAGTTCGCTGCTAGCGTGAACTTAGCAGCATAAACAATAATTGTCAATTAATTAAACAATTTCAAAAATACAAATCTTTTTAATAGAAATACAATCAAATACAAACGAAATACAATCGATTAAGCATATTTTCAATTATTTTTTTTATTTATCGCTGCTAACTTCACGCACCTGTTATAATAATAATATTTTATTTGCCAAAAAGACCAGTACATTGGTATATGGTACGTCATATAAGTTACATAGTTCATAGTAGTACAATATTCAATTACAGAGAAGAATCTTGCATATATTCATTTATGGAATAATAACATTTATTTATAAGTATAGTTTTTAGTGTGTTTTTAAATATCTTAAAACTATTTACATTTTTTATATTATCGGGCAAGTGATTGTACATTTTAACACCAACTAAAAAAGGATTATGTAATGTCAAACTTAGTCTATGTTTGGGCATCACAAAATTATTTTTTCCTCTCGTATTATAACTATGATTATTATCATGTGTTTGAAGTTGATCTTTTTGTTGTCTAATAAATAAAATTACATTAAAAATATACAGACATGGTAGCGTCAAGATTTTTTCTTTTATAAAAGTATCTTTACATGAAGAATGGAAACTTAACTTAAACATATTTCTAAGAGCACGCTTTTGTAGAATAAAAATACGTTGTACAGTGGGTGATCTTCCCCAAAAAATAATTCCATAAGACATAAGGCTAAAAAATTTGGCATAATAAAAAGTTTTTACTATATGTACATTGGTGATCTGTGCGAGCCTTTTGATAGCATAACATAAAGGTGCAAGCTTTTTACAGATTTCATCAATTTCGAAGTCCCATTTTAAATTTTCAGTAATATTCAAACCTAAAACTTTTTGTGTTTGAACTTGTGGAATTAAATTATTATTACATCTAACGAGAATACTTGAATCCCTTTTAGTCTAACATACCTAAGCTATTTTGTACCCGATATTTACAAAATAACAGTTTGTTTTTTATTTGGTTATTAGAATTTATGTTTCGTTTGTCATAAATATCATATAATTTTTTTGCATAAATAAAGTTGTCTCATTATTACCCCAGCAATAATAATATGCTCCATCATAGCGCACTATCCATCTGAAAAAACGATGTCTCATTTTTTTTTCCATTTAAAATGAGACCTGGTTTTTAAGTTTTTAATTTTTAAGTGTTACGCTTAGATTAAAATGTTTATGCTAGATTTATTCTACAGTAAAATCTGTATATCATGGAATTTTTTGATCAATAATTTCGTTCATTTAGATGGTTACAAATTCAAACCTTATTTTAATAATATTTGTTTTATCGCTCAAATTATTAATTAGATATTTTTAGACTTGTTTTTGAATAAAAAATATATAAGAATGTACTTAGGTAGGTACGTTTTAAAATTCAGAAAAATATGTGTCCTTTTCGAAACTGTACAAATAAACATAAGTTCCTATTTTCTTACTACAATACATAATAATACTGCATAAGTTCACTTGGAAATTATCTCTCTTATGCCTATTTTACACGATTCAATTTATTGATCAATAAAGTGATCAAGTTATGTCGATTAATTTGTTGGCGAAATAGAACGTGATCTATTTTTCTAAAATTTTTTAGGGATTTTTATCATTGCCAACCTTTGGTGTTTACTATTTAAATTTTATTAAAGATTACGTTTTCATGACGTTTTCATATAATTTCATTTCGATTAGATACCGTTTAGTTAATTGGTTATGAAACAATAATATTGTTAGCCACTGTTGGCAGAAAAGTAAAGTGACAACTGATATTGGTAGGTTGGTACTATGGAAATTTTCATAATATTGAAAAAAAACTTGATGTGTGTAAAACGAACAAAAATATTTTTCTACTTAGCAATTTATTGATGAAGAAATTGAAGATCAACTTGAGCAATTTATTGATGAATAAATTGAGTCGTGTAAAATCGGCTTTATGTTATCAGTTGGGCACTGGCAATTAAACCACGATATACTATTCTGGATCGTAAACTTAAACTTAACTAATATAAATGATATAGAAAAGCAAGAAGGAAAAGCGTTAAGAATAGTAAAGAGGGAAGCAATTTAATATCTTAACTTCATAACAGAAATATAGTAAAATAAAAGATGGAAGCTGCTAGGATTCTTGTCTGTAAAATTAAAGTAAATTGTTAACTTACAACCGTCATTGTATTTCAGAATATATTTATCGGTATATATCTCATTAAGAAAAATTACAGGAACATTTTCTATGTATGCTTCTATAACTTTTAAAATAGTTAAATATCTAACTTTTTTAATCAGTAAATCATAATCCGATTTTTTTAAAGGAAGTTTTTGAAAAGCAAGTTTTACTTTTTTCCATCGTATTTTGAGTATATCTTTAAATAATATGATTCCACTGGAATTTGTAATAAAAAGAAATGCAGCAACAAAATAAAATTTTAATCCTTTCTTCAAACGCGTACACGTGCGCCTAGAATTAAATGCAAGATTTGTATATTATGTAATTGTTAATATAAATATACAGCTTACCTTTCAAACAGTACAGTCAGTATCGATGAACATAAAAGAAATAGTAACGTTAAGCCAGCAAAAGAATAATTCTCTTTTATATATCCTTCTTGTTCTTGGAAATAAAAGAAAATTACCAAACTTATGTCCGAGTAAATATCTGCCAAGTATAATAAGCAAAATGCAATTGTTGTGATAAATTCAAATATCACAGTCATTATTCCGTCTGTCTCCATTTCTTCTTTATTTTTGCTGCATTGAGTTGAGCTTTGTTCAGTTACTACATTTTTTTCAACTAAATTTTCTAGTTGGCACGTAACTTGCATTTCAATAACTGTGAGTTTATCAACACGAGAAGTACTATTAATATTTTTAATACATCTAAAAAAATAATAATTGACTCATTTACTGTATAGTTTATTATTATGTGAAAATTGGCATAACAGTGTAGAACTGTACATTCTCCATGATGTAGATTTCTCCAAGGTCCAAGAAGTAGGTAAGCAAGTAAATCAATTTCACTGTAATTTGTAAACAAAACCTACAGCCTGGGAAACAGCCAGTATAGTCTATAAAATCTGATGTGGCCAGTACAAGACCTCTCGCCATACTTCCTCTACTTATTCTTTTTACTTACACAAATATATTAATACAGGGTGTCCTATGAAACTGGTTAAACATGAAGATCTCGAGAACCATAAGAGTTACGAAGTTGGTTAAATTAGACTAAAGTTGCTCCATTAGGGGGCCAATTTATAAATGTTTTTGTTTTTCCACAAAAATGCATAGGTGACTAGATATACCCAAAAATGTAAATTTTACTAATTTTGTTTGTCACCTATAACTTTTTTGTTTGAATTAGTACAAGTTTCTAATTTGCACGTTCTATAGGTAGTTTTGAACGAGGAATTCACTGCAATCCTCAAAAAAATTATCTCCTATGAATTTCGAGAAATTCAAACCAAAATCAAATTTTCATATGGAGCTATGGCTCTTCTTAATAGAGATAGACACTGTCCGTATTAATACTAAAACAATTTAAATATTTTTAAAAAGTAACTAAACTTACCGAAATAAACGTATTCCACCATTTAGCATTGCTATTATTATTATTACAATTGTAAACTGTATTAAAAATACAGGTAAAAAATTACCAATATATTCTAAAACAAACCAAAACAAATATTATCTATATTTTATTTAGAGTCAATTGTTGTTAATTATTTTAAATATTTAGATGCAAATCATGTCGGTGGTTTTTAATTATAATTTAAATGCAGTCATCTGGATAAAACACGAAGTTGTGAATCACCTGTATATCAATAAAGCAGTCAAAAGTCAATCAATATTTTTTAAAGGTAGGAAATCCGTCGACCATAGGCGTGCGTGATTTCGGTGTGAGGTGAGCACAAAGCAGTCAAATATCGAGAAATAATTCATTAAAAATCGTAAATCATAGGTACACATTGAAATAAAAAATCTGATGTGAACACCAACATGACTTCCTTGTGCGCCTATTAAACTGTTCATACTTTTCTTAATAATATAATAACCGTATTTGACTTATGCGGAAAATACAAAAAAATACCTTGAGTAAAGTGCCCTTTTGGCACAGACGATCGCAACCAAAAATATGAGGTGATCAACTAGATGCAACATGAGTCTCAAATACAAAATTTCAACTTTCTACGATATACCGCTTTTGATTAATGCGAAAAATACCAAAAAGTGCCCCTTTGGTACGGAATGATCGCAACAAAAAATAGGAGGTGCACAATTAGATGTTATAACAGTCCTAAATACAAAATTTCAACTTTCTACGTGTAACCGTATTTGAATTATGCGACACAAATTCGTCTGTCCGTGCCTACGTATAGACGTCACTACGAAATTAGTCATAATGGATTCAGGAAAGGTCAAACGGATATTGCCGTCAAAATCTGAGAACCGAAATTTTTCGCGATTACAATACCTCTTTTTTACTCCGTACAAAGAAGTAAAAAGATAATTAAATTTAAAATTTGCAATGAAATATAATCTTTCCTTCCACTTTACATGAGATATCTCAACAATTATTGCGATGACGCAAAGTTTTTATTTTTAAATACCTCAAATATTAAGGAATAACATATTCGTTTTACAAACATGTGTTGGGTTATTATGATGTAATATTTTCTAATCGTTTAGTAAAACTACTGCTAACCTCCATATACACAATGCATTTTAGCGCGTTTTAGTGTTAACTTTAAACTCAATTATCTTTGTTATATTTCAACGGTTACCTACGAATATTGATTTTTATTATTTATTAATTTTACGACTTGTAATGAATGGTGTATATTAATTTGAGTCAAATTTTGGGTTGTGATCACTCATGGATTTACTACCTTAAACAAATATTAAGATCGAGACTCGATAATTTTTATTTCATCTTATCATGTCTCGAAAATTAATTAATTTGAGTCAAATTTTGGGTTGTGATCACTCATGGATTTACTACCTTAAACAAATATTAAGATCGAGACTCGATAATTTTTATTTCATCTTATCATGTCTCGAAAATTGAGGAAAAAAAACATCGACGTTGCGAGATGACATAAAACAAGGACGAGATGAGACGAGATATAAATTTGCCTCATAGCGCGGCAACTTCGACCGACACACTAGATCTTTCATGTTGAAAAATCTTAAAATTTAATATTTCATTACAAAATGAGAGATAATGAGGTTGTTATATCACAAAAATCACAAAAAAAATTAATTTACAGCTATAAACAAAATGTAACCTTTTTTATGGATTGTGTAGGTATAGAAAATTAAAAACATCCTGCATGATTTTGCACAACATACCCGCGTATAAATTGTATTGAGATTGTGTTTCTGATTCTTTGAAATTTATAACCACGGAGCTTTCATAACACCATGGACAGTTTTCTACCGAACAAAAATATCTATTTTCGAATATGATATCTGTAGTAAAATTTGATATTAATCCTTGATAATTTACGGAATAATCACATATTCGTCCTCCTTTTAACGATAAAACTCCATTACTATTGCAATAAATAACCCCGTTGTTTTCTTCACTTATTTCCCTATAATCAATTAATTTCCAATGCCAGTAAACTTGTGATGCGAAGCAATATTTGCATTGTAAAGTAATTGTGTTTCCTAGTTTAGCTGTTGTGATATTAGATGTAATAGTTGGTGTAAATTCTTGCAGAAGATCAGTCCACAGTTTATGTGTGACATTGAGTGGCGTGACACACTCGGGAACTTGGTCCTTGTTGACGAGACTGCGGCGGTACAGTGCCGTGTCTATTAGCTCGCACAGATTTGCATCACAGTGCCAGGGATTGTTCTGCAAATGCAATCGATCCACACAACTAATATTGTCAATTATATTCAGCTGTAGGTTCCTTAATCTATTATTATCTAGATTAATCATTCGTAAATTACGAACTTTTGTAAAACTACTTTCTTCTATCGAACTTATCTCGTTGTTGTGTAAATATATTTCTTTTAAATGTGGTAGATTTGAAAACACATGTTTATGGACAACAGTTATTTTATTATTCGAGAGCCAAAGCTTTTCTAAGTTTGGCGTTTTTGTAAACAAATTTCTATGCAAAGTTGTTATTCTGTTACAATTTAAATTTATTTCTACAACAAAAGTCATATTTTCGAAAGCAGTTTCACTTATGGTCCTAATCAAATTATTACGCAAATTTATCATCAATAAATTATGAAAATGGACGAAATTATTTGATTCTAGGGATGAAAGTTGTTGGCCTATAATTACATATTTTGTTATGTCAATAAACTATAAAGTACATAAATAATGTTCTTACCATCTAATATCAATATGTGAATGTCTGCGTGTAATGAGTCTGGTACACCAGTTAAATTCAACGTTGGTTTGCAATAAGCTTTCACTGGAATTTTCCATGGCCCATCTGTTGTACAGTTGCATGGTTTACAGCTACAGCTACAGCTTACTATGCAAAATAAAAAACAAAACACTAGACTACGCATTGCAGAAGCAAACTAAATTCAGATTTAAAATAAGGCATAATACATTTTTTATCATTACCGCAGTTATTCATTCTATTTTCTTTTCTTTGTAAACAACCAACGTCAATTATTGTGGTTGCAGTGATTCATTATTAAGGATTACGATACATTTGTCTTAATTCTTTGCAATATTACAATATGAATGACATCAGCATTCTTGTACAGGGTGGGCCATAAGTCACTGAACATTGTATTTTTGATAATTTTTTTAATTGAAAATGAATAATTTTGATTACAAAAGATAGTTTTAATCTTGAAGATATTAATTTTTTTTTAAATAATATCTTTTTTGCACTTCCGGGACTAAAACTCTTCTTTAGTCTTTATTTTTAGGGACTAAGGTTCTTAATTTGATCCCAAGGGATTATTTTTCATATTTAATCCCGTTGTCAAGAAATTGAATTAATTATTCCCGTTGTCAAGTAAATACGTGCTATTTGTTACAGAGTATCTATGGTAACAATATAAATATTTGTCATAAAATTTACTGTCAAAATTGCAAAATGTGTATTCTTTTAAACTATTTTGCATTCATTTGAGGATGAAGTGCAAAAAATAGCGTATATACCACAGGACTAAAGTATCTTTAATCCCTCAGGTGATTATTTCCCTCACCTTCGGCTCGTGAAATAAACTTCACCCTCAGGATTAAATCATGCACTTTAGTCCCTCAATATATAATATACTATTAGATGCCTGTCATCAGCCTCTTCTTCATAACACATTAATTACTTACAATACCCTAGACAGCCATAATAACATCAAAACTTTCCACAATATGCAAACTGTCAACTAATTGACAGATAAAATTGTTGATTTGTTTTATCATCGCTGTCGTTAAAGATACGATTAAGCTTTGAATATATCGCGAATATATGCGATTTAAGCCCCCTTGGATGTTCAAAGAGACTCGGTTTCACCTCGTCGCTTATCAGCATCCTGGTATTATAAATCGCATTATATCTTGTTATATTAATAGCTATAATTTTTCCGGCTGGCCGTAATATATTCTTTGGGTAATTTGCAGCCTCGTGTTGTAGTTGGTCTGAACTGAAGCAAACATGGAGCGGGTAAAGTGCTCACATCCTACATTAAAATATCTGCAAACGGGCAGTCACAATAATTAGGTTTTTACACCAGTTGAAAATATGGAAGTATTGTAACTTGAAGGATATCAGCATAGCAAAAAGGGCAAACACTGAAACTGACTAAAACCAAATGAAATGTACAAAAACTAAACACAAACACAATACAGGGTGTAACAGCGGAACCAACCAACGCCTATATTTTCTTTATTATTATAGTTACAAAAAATGTTAAATAGCAAAGTTGTAGCTGACCAAGGGGGACATCTGATTAAAGAATAAAATAATTTTTTAAACCAGTGGTTCTCAAGTTACAACACAAAGTTATATTTTTTCAAATGGGAATATACATAATTTTTAGGCCTATTCGGTAGAGTATTTTTTTCTGAATTCAACCATGTATTCGTTTTATATCCTTACATAATAAAAATTTTGAGAAAAATGCAATTGAAATTTAAATAATTTTTAACTTTTAATATTAATGTGCAGTATTCTATGGATGAAAAACAAGTGATAAATTTTAAAAAAATAATAAAAATACCATACAAGCTTGCGATATTTATGCCACGAGATATCCAAAGAAACCACGTCCATGTTTTTAATTTATCACTTGTTTTTCATCCATAGATTAATATTAAAAATTAGAAATTATTTAAATTTCAACTGAATTTTTCTCAATATTTTTATTATGTACGGATATAAAACGAATACATGGTTGAATTCAGAAAAAAATACTCTATCGGATAGGCCTAAAAAATATGTATATTCCCATTTGAAAAAATATAACTTTGTGTTTTAACTTGAGAACCACTGGTTTCAAAAATTATTTTATTCTTTAATCAGATGTCCCCCTTGGTCTCCTACAACTTTGCTATTTAACATTTTTTTGTAACTATAATAATAAAGAAAATATAGGCGTTGGTTGGTTTCGCTGTATATTCACTTAATCATGCCACTACGTGTGGTCTGTAGTTACTCGATGGAAGCAGGGGAAGCACTGCTTCCCTTGTCTTTTATATATTTTTTAAAATGTATCAATATTAAAATAAATATTAATTTATATACGATATTTTCCTTTAAATTAGTAAACTTTTCTAAATTCATATAAATGATGCATTCAAATTTTAAGCAACACGCGTTACACATAAGTTATTCCGGTGCAAAATAACTTAGGGAAGAGGAAGGATTTGTTGTACCTTGGGACGCATGTACCTTTGGACAAAATCAATTGCAGCCACATCTAGCGTTAAATATACTAATTTCAAGTATAATTTGACAATACTTTTGGAAATAAAGTGATACACATTGTTTCAAGACTCATGCAGTTATTGTTCAGTTACTGAAGATGAATGTTTGTTTTTTTCAGAAGGAATGTATTTTTCGATCTATGTTGCATTTTGTATTACTAAGTACCAGAGCTGGGCATGAATTAATTCAAAATGAATTGAAAAATGATTTCAATTCATTTTTTGATTTTAATTCAAATGAATTAAGCTCTTTTAAAAAGAGTGAATTAATTCTAAATGGCTTAAGCCCTTTCGAAAAAATGAATTGGAATTGTGAATTGTTTTAGGGCTTAATTCAATTTCAAATGAATTAATTCATTTTCTAATGAATTAATTCATTGAAATGGGCTTAATTCATTTGAAAAATGTACAATTCAGCGACAAAACTTGCGATCTTGGCAGTTCATAGCAAGAGACTTTTATTGTTATGTTATTCTTAAGAAAACTGGCAGATGTTTATTGCAGGGTCGGCAATGGGCAATGTAATTTTTGTACATAATGTACGTTTTGGGTTTTTAAACGAGAATCAAGATTATGTGTATAATTGTATAGTTTCGTTATATAGCAAATTGTTACTTTACACTGTTACTGTAGTGAAAATAATAATTTATTTTTATAATTGAATTCATTTTCATCCATTTTATCCTTCATATTGAAAATTAATTGAATTAAATCAAAAATATCGATTTTCATTTAATTTTCTAAAAGGGCTTGTGAATTGAAGGCTTGTAAATTTACAATTCATTTTGAATTGTGAATTAATTCCTTTTTCAAGTGAATTATGAATTGTAATTCCTTTTTACCTTCCGCTTACCTGTAAAGGAAGGTATTGGAATCATGCAAAAAATCGGGTAGTGAGTTTTTAGTGGATGAGCACGAATTAGGTTCCTTACAACTCATTTTTGATAGTTTCCCGATGATGTCTGTATGTATGTGTGTGTGTGTGTGTGTGTGTGTGTGCGTGTGTGTGTATGTGTGTGGTCCGGGCCGATGCCGGATGTTGCATAACTCAAATACGAATTATCCAAAAATTTTGATATTTGGTATTTTACAATTGTATACGAATAGGAAGAGCTCATTAGATTTTGGTACAAATATCTTCACTGGAAGTGATATTTTTTGAAGATTGAAAAAGATAATTGTCAAAAATTTATATAAATTTGGATAAATATAGTATTTATTTGTAATAAGAATAAGAGGCAAAGTTATTTGCAACTTACATTATAAAAAAATTGTCTTTATCTGGTAGCATTAAAGAACTGCAGTAAAATTTAAAAAATAAATTTATCAAATAAAACGTTGAAATCTTGTAATCCATGTTCGGTTGATTTTTGTTTCTGCATAAAAAATATTGACAGATGAGACGGGTGACAAGTTGACATACTAGCGCTATATAAGTCATAAGTAAGCTATTAAATGTAGTAACTGAACGGAGGATTGCTTCAACACAGAATAGTTTTCGTGTGAATGAATCTTTTGATTCAGGTGATACTAATTTCTGTGTTTAAATATTTTAGATTTTTATTTGTATATTTTAAATGGACACCGGATTGTACGTATACATTTCTGTTTAAAGTCTAGATATGGCGGAAGGTTGTGTGATGGCCACGTCAGATTTTTTAGGTATGAATTGTGAATTAATTCCTTTTCTTGATGAATTGTCCCAGCTCTGCTAAGTACCTTTCATTGTCTGATAGTCCAGTTACATACATTGTTACGTCTACGAAAACTTCTTGCACTGATATTTAAAAGTTAAGTAAACAAATACTGCATTATATTTAATAAAAATATTTGCTTAGTTGTACCTTTGGACAATAATTTGCTTGTACCTTGGGACATGGTTTCAAGGCACAGGTACATGTCTTTGAGGATATGTAAACTTCAAATTTAATTTTCAGGGGTAATACCATAAGAGATGATAATTTTTTGTCGTTTCCACGGCAACTTATTTCTAACAATTTCACGACACAAAACATCATCTATCAATTTCCCGAAACGAAGTTGAGGGGAATTGTCAGATGATGTTTTGTGGAGTGAAATTGCAATAAGTTGCCGTGGAATAGACAAAAATTCTCTCAAAAAATTATTATCTCGAATGGTATTTAGGAAGAATATTTTTCTTGTTAAAAATACAACCAAAACGACTCATTTTGCTAAACATTTTTTACGTTTCATGTGACAAATTAATTTATTTTTTGTAACTAACGTAACAAAATAAAACCTAATCTACATAATTATGTTGTCAGATATATCATTTTACATTTTCAATTCTATTGGTTGCATTACGTCATCATTACGCAATATGATTGGTTAAACCGTCTGTCAAAAAATATTCAAGGATAATGGAAATTATAATTGCGTACATTTATCGTTAAAATAAAATTTTAAGTATCGCGACACGGTATAGATTTTAATGTCCATTTGCACTGCTTCCAGTTAAATTTTAAGTATCACTTAAATGAAGAATATCGAATCGAACTCATGGCAGCAATGTTAATTCTACGTTTGACAATTTGATTTTGATTCGATATTGTTCATTTAAGGAAAACTTAAAATTTAAGTCGAAGCGGTGCAACTGGCCATAAATCGTATAAAATGGAATAATTTTATTTCTTTTCCCAAACTCAATTATATTTCTTTAATTGTAATGTAATATGTGTAATATAAAAAATATATAAACATGTACATTCGTTTAAAATTACTAGTTAAATAAATGATTGTTTGTTTGTTCGTTTGATTCTTTCTTTTATCCTTATATTTTATTTGTCCCGTAGAACAATCAGCTCTGATCCAAGGTACAACACCGCATTGTACCTTGAGACAGTTTGCCATTTTTATTTCTTATATAAGATTTCACTATTATTCTTTCAAATATCATTACAATAAAAATAATAGTTGTTAACAAATATTAGTTAGGTATTTGTTTAACTACTAACTAGGCAAAAAATATTAGATTTGCAGCCGCGGCTAGACGAGGCACAGCCGAGGCTATGAATTTATACCCTGGACGCCGAACAGATGGAGTAGATACTCCTCCCACAAAAGTGCGCGAAATTGGTAGGCCAGTTTTACACTGAACGGCGAACTCGACAGCTGAGATCGGTAACAACGGAAACTAATCGCGTAGCCGCCATCATGTTTTTCTGTCATTTGGGTTCGTGTTGTTGGTCGGTGAGGTTGATTGGTGTCGTTTGTGTTTATGTGTTTGAGCTTTGTATCATCATGTATATTCATGTTTAAATTTGACTTTCTATTTCTTTTAAAATTATATTTATTTTAAAAAACCGCTTCAATTCTTTAGCGTTTTGAAATTTGTTGCTTGTACTGCGCAGTTTAAGCTTTACCCAGCAGCAAATCTGTATTTTTTGCCATGTTAAACACATTATTTTTTCGGCGATTGTTATTAATTAATATTAATTTAGTGATTATTTTAAATATATTGATAATTGATAGATATCGCAATCAAATTATGTTGCTATGCGTATGTTGACAGTTGCTATGAAAGAACAAAATATAGGAAGATTCACCTAAAAATGGCATTCTTGGAATTCCATTCCGATGACGTCATTATAGAGTATGAATTGAGAACTACACATACGTTATTAGCAACGATATTGTCTAGAGTCTTGTTGTAATCACAGAGTGTTTGATTCCGTACGTCGGCACTTGAACTGCATGGTTGACAGTTAAATATTTACTTTGTTTACATGCCCTTGTTATCAAAAATGTAATTTGTTTCAACTTTCAGTTAGATGAGCGGTAGACAATAATCATACACTGCAAGAATATAGTATCAAATGCTGATCTGCATTCCTCCAAGCAGAAAAAATATAGGTACAGGTCCCTTGTCGATTCCCTTTTTCGCTCTGTTGGTCTAATAAATATGTAAATATCGATGATGACAATACCAGCGATAATGATTAAAATATACGGAAATGTTGATGTTCGACCTGGAATTATTGAATTATTTAAGTCGGAAAAGCTGATCTTTATTTGGTACAACTTTTAACATCTCTAAAAATATCTGTCGGGTTTACTTAGCCGGCTTGAAAATGACAACTTTCTCGTGTAGAATTTCTTTATGTTCGCTTTGTTTAAATCAGCTATGAAACTATATTCAGGATTCGTAGATACTGATTTTATTCGATTATTAGTCGTTGTTTATTTATGTCCCCTTCAGTCATATCCTACAGATGATACAGTGATAAAGAAAAATGGGCTTTAATAATAATAATGGCATGGGCTAACGCTACACAGCGTGAACCTAGCGTGAACCGTTTTTTTTGACATAAACTAATCTATGCTAACAAAATCCTTCTTGAGTCCAACAGAACTCCGTTTTCTTGACATAAAATAATCTATACTAACAAAACCCTACTTGAGTCCAACAGAAATCCTTTTTTTGACATAAACTAATCTATGCTAACAAAACCCTTCTTGAGTCCAACAGAACTCCGTTTTCTTGACATAAACTAATCTATGCTAACAAAACCCTACTTGAGTCCAACAGAAATCCGTTTTTTTGACATAAACTAATCTATGCTAACAAAACCCTTCTTGAGTCCAACAGAAATCGTTCACGCTAGGTTCACGCTGTGTGGCGTTAGACACTCCCTTTAATAAATGTCAACAAAACTAGCATACCTCAAAATAAATTCTGCAACAATTTGGTACTGCGATGAATGATGAATTCCAGCTTCAGCTCTGTGATTTCTATTCTAGTGTTCGATAGGTTAATCGTTACTCGACGATAAAGGTTGAAAATAACAATCACTCTTTAACATGTTACTAATTCGCACCCAAGGAGGAAACATTTTATCAAAATAGTATCAGTACAACAATCATCAACTAGTCCAGTCAATCTGTAAAATTTGATGAAAAAAATCGCAAAGTCAATTTTTTTTCATAAATCGTTAGAGGGGCATGCAAGGATCTTAAAACTGAGTTGTCACCCCCTTCGCTCCTTGCAATTTTTGGGAAATCCAAAAACATTTTGTATTGGATTTTTCGCGAAAACGGTAGGTTGTAGAGATAAATTTTGTTAACAAATATTGTTAAGGACAGTATTATCTACAATAATTTATGTCATTGGGTCACTGCTCTACGACGAAAAGTGCAAAAAGTAGAGGGCGCCAAAGTTGCCAAAAATGACTTCTTTCACTTTTTCGTCGCGAATTTTTTTTAATCTGTAGTGTAAATGGAAAAATTGTACACCACAAAAACCTTCTAAAAACTCCCGCCATACGTACTTTTTTTTTACTTATTATACAAATATATTAATATATAGGTACTACTACTACTCACAAATATATTTTAGTCATTTTATTTAAACTGCAGAAGAATATATAAACGATATTTTACTATTGTCACTGTCATGTCATAAACATTTAAATTTTACGTGTACCTACTTTAATTATTCTTAAATCATACCAGACACAGAAAAATTTATAAAACACTAATTGTAGGTGTTCGCGCCATTTACCACTTCCATTCATACGTCACGATTCCATTGTACACCCCCGCACACACATCACCAAACTCACTCCACTCATCATTCCAATCACTCTAGTCTTGTTCCAGTCCTGAGTCGGTATCAATCTCCATAATTTGTTCTCCGTTAAGTCAATGTTTACCGCGTGCTCAGCCTGCGCGATCCAAGCTCTTTAAGGCTTTTCGACCCTCAACAAAAATTTCGCATCTGGGTTTTCAAATAATCTCCTTTTGGTATACAACCAGAACAACACAGTCGGTATGTTCTTCATAGAAGGATCATAAATCATAACATTTACAACTTAATCCCTCTGGGTAGAATTCTAACATTCAATGTTTTGAAACGAAAACTCCTCAAGAATAAAATCTTTTACTTATGATATGAACAACGCGACTGACGAATATTGAATATGAATGTAAAATTAAAATAAGCCACCTATATGAAATTATTAAATATATTAATAAGGATAGTATATCTATACCATAACCTAGTCAAAAACACCAGTTATTTTTTGTTTATACTTATTTTAATAAATTGTGTGTTAGATATTTTATAACTATTTTGATAACACATAATATCAAATTTAAGATCATAATATATTTTTACTTCTCGTCATATACCTAGAAGGAACCCAAGTAGCATTTGTTGCTGTATTTTGAATATCACAACGTCATGAGAACAGTTTGAATATCTTTTTGGCAATAATTACCATAAATCAAGACCTTTCTAAAACAGTTTGAAAACGTTTTCTTTACGTAAATGGGGAATTATATTTTGGTTGTGAAAACGTTGTTGTGTCTTATTTTTTAGCCATTTTATAAATTATTTTGACAGAAATTTTACTACAATATTACCAAAAAGCATAAAGCTACAATTAAGTCTTAAACTGGTTATTACCAATAAATTGCCATATTTTGACTGTTTGGTTATTATTTGGATTGTAGTTAGCAATTTAGTTCTCTAATGTCCGTAATATAACTAAGTGAAAAATGGCTAGCAATACTTTTTACAGATAGTAATTATAAGAATATTATTTGCCGAAATATCAAATTAATCGATATAGAAATTTTACATGCCCAATCATATTTATTGCAGAACTTATAAAGATACTTTGAAAAATTATGTGCGCCGGTCCTATTTGCTTTACTTACATGGTTTAATTTATCAATTAAATATATTGTAAAAATATATTTTTAAAAATTTAATACCAGGTTGTATATAGATGCTAAAAAAGGATATGAGTAATGTTTAAATACTGATTTAAATAAGAAAATCTCTTTAAAAACCTTTTAATCTTCATTTTGTAGTATTTGTAAAACAATGGATGCCTTCACGTATAAAGGAAAAGATGGCGAAAACCCGAAAACGCAGGAAAATTAAACAATTGCGATGACTATTTAAAAGCTAAAATGTGGCTAAAATATAACTATTGTTTTTCCAAATGGCTTTTAGAAACCAACAAGATAAAGGTCTAGTTAATTTTAAGTTCTTGTGACCAAATAATAGATTTGTTACATTTCTTCTCATTTTCCAAAGTTTTTTTCGAATTCGTAATGATATAATATCTGCTTAATAACAAAAATATTTTTAAATATTATTTTACATCAATTCAAATACCGATTATTTTTTCATTATTGTTATTGGTATAGATCTGTTTTAAAATTTATTTATTTTAAAAATATTTTTATAAATTAGTAATTAAAATAATGTTTTAAAGTTGACAGTACCTATGTGCTATAAGTTTGTAATCCCACAACTATGCGACAAAGCAGAAAAACAGTAACGAAAAACACGGTTTGAATTATAAAATGATATAGTAGAATTTCTAACAATTTTTAGCAAAGATGAAACATAATTGACAACATCCACTGAGCAATGGTCATGGTCATACGATGGTTGAAAATTGTCATTATTTTAGCATTTTTGACAAGAAAAAAACTAAACAGTTTTAGTTATTTTAGGGATGTATTTAGAGATTCAGAAACGCTTTTGTGGCTATGTAGGAATAAAAGAAATAACTAGAAGTCATTTGGATATATTTTAGCCATAGTAACCTATTGCTTGTTGATGATAATTTTCAAAACGTTTTAGTGACAAATGTTTCACACCATAATATAATTAATTTCGAATAACCAATTTATAACTAAAAGCTGGTGATGAAAACGTTTTAATAACTAGAAATAAGATTTTATAACAAACAAGTCAAAAAATGTTACTTGGGAAGGTATTTGAGAATTGCTAAAAATCAAGTTGTATAAAAAAATGTATATATTTAGCAGTATTTTTAATTAACAAAAAACACTTTTAACACAAATGGCTATCATCTTCGCAAAAATCATAGTCAAACAATAGTAATATCAAGCTTCAAAAATGTATAATATCAAGATTAACATAATTGTACAATTGGGCTTACGAAGCTTATATTTTTGTAACTGTAACCTAATACTTAATCCACAAATTTTTCCAAGTTCTAAGAATTGACTGTTAAATTCCTATAAATTGCAACTGTACTTTGGCAGTAATTACACAGTTATACCTAATTACTTAATCCACAAATTTTTCCAAATTCTGAGAATTGACTGTTAAATTCGTATATATTCGTGCCCTAAGGTATTTTTTGTTACTCTATTGCTTGTCTTATTATAGTAAAGTGATATTGGTTGTCGTTCTTGATATAAAACGTTTTTGCGAATATTCTTTATTTTATATTCATTATCATTATATTAGTGTTGTGAACAGTTAACATGGTTCAAACAAAATCATGGAGAAGACGAATGAGCAAACTGCGAGAAAACTCTAGAGCAGCGGCACTCTGATATTTGGCATCAAGAAAGAAGAAAAAGATTAACTGCTTTAAACTTTGGAAGTATTTGCAAGAAGAAGGCTACGACGCCGATGGGGAAAAAAGTATTTGGTTTGTTGTATAGCAATTTTAGAGGCAATGTAAATACAATGTACGGTGTTCAAAATGAAAAAGTTGCTATTAATGAATTTGAAGAAAAATTTCATTTGAAAGTTGAACCAAGTGGATTGGTAATAGATGAAAAATTACCATTTTTAGCTGCTTCTCCAGATGGCTTGATTGACCTCGATAAAATAATCGAAATTAAATGTCCAGCAAAACTAAAAGCCCAAACAATAAAAAGTGCAATTGAACAAAAAGAAATAAACTTTTTGAAAATATACAACGGGGAGATAACACTCAAGGACAACCATAATTATATGTATCAAGTTCAGGGTCAGCTACATATAACAAAAAGAAAATTATGCTACTTTGTTGTGTGGTGTCCACACGACATATTTGTGCAAGAAATTCATCGTGATAATTTATTTTGGCAAGAAAAAATGGAAGATCAATTAAACAAATTTTATCACGATGGAATTTTGCCGGAATTAATAGATTCCAGGTATATACGGGACTTACCTCCCCGAGAAACATATTGATTATATTTTATTGTTTTAAGATTTTAGTTTTAACAAATAATCAAATATAATAATTATAATTTTTTAAATTTTTTAATTATATTGAACATACTTCAATATGTGTTTTATTTCATGTACTTATGCATGGCCGAATTATTTATAGTGGATTTATTTGTTAAACAAGGAAAATTAATTTATAGTATCTAATTATTAATAAAAATGTAAATGATATGATTTATGCAAAACAATAAATTGTGTTAAATGTAACACATTGACAATTACTCACTTATATTAATTTTCATTCCATTTACAAAACTCCAATCCAATACTTTTATGTTTTGTAGATACTCGTAATAATAATCAAGGTTTGTACTTCATTCACAACTCATATGTGTTTTTATGGTTTACAAATATTAATTTGCTCGGTAAGTACAAAAATTTAAGTATCAATTTAATATCAGCTTTATTGAGTTAAATAATTGAATGTTATATTGTAACTGCAACAAATTTTTGTAATTACAAATCTATTACAATTTAAATTAAACAATAATGTTTTGAAATTTTTCTGTTATTATATTACACGAAACAGTATCACACAAATTTATATTTGAAACAAGAAGCTGGAGGTTTCAACTTTATACCTGAGCCCTATCCTACCCCCTACCGAGTTTATTGCTTTGAGGTTCTCGAACCTGGGAGCAGAAAACAAGGATGTGAAATAAGTTGTCTAAATATTGGCGCAACGCGCAAAAACACGAACGAATATTATTTGAAAAATTCGTCAAAACAAATATTTTTAACGGGCCCTTTAAAGAACCACATGACATGAGACGTAAGTTACAGGCAAACGTGTGTGTTTTATGTATTCAATTGCTTTATTATCCTAACACCGCCTACGTTATTATATAAGGTATAGAAAAAATTTCGATGCTGTGGGCTGTGGACCTTTAAATGCAAAATTAAGTTATCTTCGAAATTCTGACAGTACAGCGTGTTTGTATTATTATTATTATTTGTATTTGTATTACTCCCATGGCCGAAAAAGTGTAGAGTTGCAAGTATTTCAAAAAAATTAGGAATATATGTTATGCGTTCTCCGAACGGCATATGAGGTTCCAGAACATTAATCAGAAATCGGCGCGTCTCCTTATTTAAACGAAATATTTTCATAAATGTGAAATCGGGTAGTGAAGAGGAATTACTTGAGTCTCGTAATTGACGGTGATTGATTCTGAGATTTTTCCTGTAGTAAATATGTTGTACAAAATATATTGATAAATATAAATTTTAATTATAGGTACTTACTTTTGAAGATTGCGCTCATATTCTTCAATTAGCAAAATATTAACAATTCCGTCTAGTGCCATTGCATATGATTTGACATGTAAATTAAGGGGTATTAAAATTTAAAGGAATCTGGAAACATGCCTTTAATTTTCTTGTATTTAGCGGCATTTTTTAGTGGGATCATTTAAAATTTTAACGAATTTGTTGTTACAGAATCGCAAAATATATTTAAAGGCTACTAAATTTTTAACGGGCTTTAAAATTTAACGGAAGTGATACAGAATACACCTCAATATCTAAAAATTTATTTTAATATTTTGATTATGTTCGTACTATTTTATTTATAATCTCCTTAGTTAAAATAAATTATTTATAACCTCATTAGTTAAAATAAACAAGTTGTTAAACCTTTGCTGCTTTGCTTTATTTTTAAATTAATTGCAAGTTTATTTTAAAGATTTATTATTATTATTTTCAACTATTAATACAATTCAAAATAATATATTAAAACATAAGTTAGGGAAGGCGACTTTTTCTAGCAAGAGTTCGAAATTCGCACACGAGCGCGTATAGTGAGTGACCGAACAAACGAGTGCTAAAGATCTAGAGAAGCCTTCCGTAACGAATGTTTTATACTATTTTCTCTGTTTAGGCAGTTTTTGTTTCAATTTAAATTATTTATTTATTTGACAGTTTGCATTAGGGAATTTTTTGGTAGAATAATTATGCTTGTGACAGTAATTTGTGCTCGACAATTGATGAGTTTTGTTTGTTGCCTAGGTTCTTTGTGTATTATTTAAATTTGTTTTATAGTTTTATATTAATCAAATAAATTAAAATGTCAGATAGAAAAATTTATGAAAGAAGCAGCCGACAGAGACTATTTTTCAATAAAAGTAAGCCAAGTAATTTAGTAATTATATTTAAATTATAATTGTAGAACAATATTTTTAGGTTCGACCAATAATGGGTTATTCCGGCGTGTGCAGAAGGGATGAATTCACTAATATAATGTTAATAGATGAAATTGAGTACAACATTTATTCTATTTTTATAATAATATCAAAAACTCAAACGAATGGTCCAAGATGATTTGCAAACGAATGAAGTTTGGATTAATTTGATCAAAAATTATGATAATTAATTTTAAGACAAGCTGTAGTGAAAAACAAGATTAATATTATATTTATATTATTTAGTTTATCTTTGTATGAAATATAAATACTAATTTAGTTTGCTTGTTTCATTAGATTCAAATTAATAAAATTAACGTCAAAAGTGAATCCCGTTTTGTCAAAATTGTTCGTTGTCCGTTGCCTAGATATTTTGTTTATTTAAGAGTGGACAAAAGCAAAATGTCAATATATCAATAAATTCATAAGAGAATAACTCCATTACGGATGAATATTAGTAAAAGCTATTTTTTATAACAATTATTCGAAGCCTATACTTTTATGTCATACCATTAGAAAAAGTTTAAATTTTTAAATTTGTATGAAATTAATAAATATAAAAGTGTATGTTTTCTACAACAAATGGCAACTATCTCATATAATTATTACTTTTTGTTGTTGAAATTTTGTATACAAGAAGTAAATCATGTTATGTTAAAAATACAATTTTCTTATAAGTATATTTATATTAATAAATATGAACATTCATTATAAATAAATTTAAAAAATGGTCTGACTTTAAACCTACTTTTTGCCTGTGTTTTTATGTTTATCTCAACCAAACTCTTTTATTTGCTTATATATATATATATATATATATATATATATATATATATATATATATATATATATATATATATATATATATATATATATATATATACACATTAGACACGCTGCTGATTAGATCGGAGGATAATATAATTTGCTTATATATATATATATATATATATATATATATATATATATATATATATATATATATATATATATATATATATATACACATTAGACACGCTGCTGATTAGATCGGAGGATAATATAATAACGCTGGACTATTATAAAAAGCCAACACACACAGGTAGATATTTAAACTACAGAAGTGAACACCATTAAAAACAAAAATAAACTTTGTACAAGGATTAAAACAACGAATTCTTAAACTGTCACACCCAATATACCACAGGAAAAACATGGAAGAATTATATACTACACTGCGAAAGAACTCATATCCACCAGCAGTTCTCAAGAAACTGATTTACACAAGTAACACTGAAACAACAATGCACGGTTTGGTACAAGAAGCTAATGATGATGAAAACGAAACAAAATATAGTTCTATAATCTTCATTGAAGATCTATCGTACAAATTAATGAAGGTTTTCAAAAATGAAAACATCAAAATAGCTTGCAAAAACCGAGATCAACTAAACACATATTTTACGAAAACTAAAGAAAAAATCAAAACACCTGAAAGAAGCAATGTAGTATATAAAATCGAATGCGCAGACTGCGACAAATGTTACATTGGGGAGACAAGTCAAGCACTCAAATCCAGACTAACCCAGCACATAAGTGATATTAAAATCCCAACGAAAACATGCACAATGGCTGTCCACTGCAGAAACCTAAAACATGGCTTTAAAAAAGAAGACGTTAAGATTTTATCCACTGAAAACAACACAAGCAAAAGGAAACTGCTAGAGATGTTCCACATAGCTGTCAACAAGAACACAATCAACAGTAAAAAGGACATTAACAACATCAACACTAATTACAATCTCCTTTTGAATAAACATTGGAATCAAACATAAATAACCTCTTCTGTCACGTGCGAAATACTCTCCAAAACGTCACTTTTCAACGTGAAGTTGGCCAAACTCAGCAGGTGGGAAACTACCAACCACACAACAACAATTTGAGCGGGAAATTAAAAAATAACCAACGGTTACACCACCAGCTTTTACTTGTATTAATTAGACACGCGGTTTGCTAAGATATAAAAAAATTTGGTCCTTTTAATGTATAAACTTTCTCAAGTAACAAAACTTATATATTTAAATGTTGACAAGAAGAAAACCGTTATTGCAGACAGCGTTTTTGTTCAGAAATTTAATACTTAATACTTTTCGTAAGTATTTTTAAAAAAATGTTTCCATGTATTTTATTTGTGTAATTTTTATGTTAGATATTTATTTATTTGTGTATCTTTCTTGACAGTATCCCTGATGAAGGACACAACTAATGTCCGAAATATTGGAATTTTTGAAATAAATTTAAGTACGTAAACAACTTGTATTTGAGCCTTGACCGATTCCCAAGATTTTTAACTCTACCTATATATATATATATATATATATATATATATATATATATATATATATATATATATATATATATATATATATATACAGGGTGTCTGTTTTTAAATGAACCAGCATTTATCTCGCTTATTTGTTGATTTAGCGTTTTTTGTCAAATACATAATTTATACAGTATCATGTGTAGTAAATGATAGCGGATGTGAATCCTTGGTATCACTTCCGGTTTTTGAGGAAGTCATAGCAACTTTCAAATTTCAAATGGAACATTGTATTTTTTATTACGAATTTGAAAAGTACATGAAATTTTCTTTACGGTGGTATAAAAAAGTCATATGTTGTATTATTAAAATATTAAATTACGGGCACTTAAATTATGCACCTATGAACGCTGAAATAAGTAAGCCTTGCCGCGAAACAAAAACAATAGTTGAAAGCAGTTACCTGTCAACATTTTGAACATCTTTTATAAAATTAAAGTTAGGTACTCTCGAGGTACTCTAATAAATTAAGTGTTTCTTAATGATTCATAATATGCGTTTTCTTTATTATAATTAGATTTAAGAGATATTTTATTGTAATTTACATTGATTGTTGACAGGTAACTGCTTTCAACTATGGTTTTTGTTTCGCGGCAAGGCTTACTTATTTCAGCGTTCATAGGTGCATAATTTAAGTGCCCGTAATTTAATATTTTAATAATACAACATATGACTTTTTTATACCACCGTAAAGAAAATTTCATGTACTTTTCAAATTCGTAATAAAAAACACAATGTTCCATTTGAAATTTGAAAGTTACTATGAGTTCCTCAAAAACCGGAAGTGATACCAAGGATTCACATTCGCTATCATTTACTACACATGATACTGTATAAATCATGTATTTGACAAAAAACGCTAAATCAACAAATAAGCGAGATAAATGCTGGTTCATTTAAAAACAGACACCCTGTATATATATATATATATATATATATATATATATATATATATATATATATATATATATATATATATATATATATATATATATATTCCAGTAATGATATATTCGTACAGTTTTTAACAATCTGATGGGTAACACTCGAATAATACGACATATGTTATAAGTTATAACTTCCATAAGCAGCAATGTTATTTTTATTTTAGATTAGAACCGAGAGATGGCAACACCCGTTTCAGCATTACGATTGTGATTGCAGGCTTTCTGTAATATTTGCAGTGACTGTACTTTGTTCGTGTTGGGTCGTGTAAACTCGTGTAAATATTAGATTCTTGTGTTTTTATTTAAAGCGAAACTTATAGCAAATCATTCTGTGAAGGCTTTCGTGTATCTGGAATTTTATTTTATATTTATTTATATTCAAATCTTTCGGAGCAAGATTTATATAATAACATAAATGAACAATAGTTAAAAGAAACGATTAAAGTAGTTGCAGCACGAAAATGTAAAACTACCTCATTTTTTAAATAATTCTGTATTTTAAATCAGGGCTGTGCTGTAGGCAGAGTGGGCATTGTCCACTCTGGAAGAAAAAGTTGCCCACTCTAATAAAATCGGACTGGTGAACCAAAATTAATAAATTTTATATTAATTGTACTTTTGTGATCTAACAATTTATTCTTGCACATAAAATGGGTGAAAAACAAATGCAACTTCACATCGTTTGACTAAATACCTTTTCATTATAAAACGTTTTTTGACCTTGAGGGAAACAGAAATTTCACCTGCGGCGCATTTAATTTTTCTTTTATATTCTGGTTTAACTTTTATCCTACAAAACTCAGGTGCCCCACTCTAAATATTAGAACTAGTTTTACATTTTTAAGATAAATACCTAATTTATGATAATTTTGGATATTTGCGATAATTTTTTATCTCAATTTGGCTTACGATAAATAATAGAATAGGGTAGCATAAAGTTTAAAACCAAAACCAATTGTTTAAAACTCTGTCAAATTAGAGTTTACATTTCGAAATTTCAGATATATTATTTATCTGCTGAAGTAATATAAAAATATGCTCTCCATATAAAGTTCTTTTAATTTTGGTAATATTTTTGCGGTCCATAGCAAATCGACTCTATAAATTTTTTCAATAAAAATTTAATGAAAAGTACACACAAAAAATATATTTATTTTTTAAAAATATAGACCATTTTGTAAATATATTTCAATATATAATATAAAATGGTTATGACTTTTAATCGCATATTTAATACAGTTTAAAATAATTTAAAAACTCCAATAAAAGTGTCGTTCTGTAATATAATCTGGATATTTTGTTTTATTTAAATTTTGTAAGTGTTATTAAGTGTGTGTTCCAAAATTAAACCATGTTTACCGTGGTGTTATGTTACAGTAATTCTTTAGTAACTGAATGTGACGGTTCTCTCAGTAACTTGTGAAACGCTTCGGTAAAATTTCGACATTTCGCTTAGAGTAGAAGCACAAAAGTCACAAAAATATACTTTTTCGTCAACCGAACGTATTTGATGCAATTGTGTCATTGTTTTTTGTAAAAAAGGAGGCCATTTGGGAACTGTTTATGATCACCATAGCAATTGTACAAAAAGTAAATCTATTCTTCCTAATACAAACAAATATTGTTGTCATGGTTAGTATGTTTACATTTTAATTGTTGCGTAATATGAGGATGTGTCAATTTAAATGAAATTACATCTATTTAAGCGTCTAGCGAAAAAATATTATGTTTCATTCATACAAAAAATGCTATTTTAGCACTCGTAAGATCGCCGAACTCCGCTGCGCGTCGTCCGACAACCGTCTTACTCGTCCCAAAATCATGCGTTTTTTGTATTAATGAAACAACTAACTATTTTCATCCTTAAATACAAGTATAATACAGTGTGATCAAAACCAAGTGATAATCAAGTGACCTGGATAGTGCTCAATTTTTACTCCACGGAAAAAATTATTAGCATTAGCTGTCAATCCAGTGGCATGTATTTTCATGTCAAAATGTCATTTTATTTGTAAGTTGTAAATGTGTTTATATTAAGTTTACCACCCGAAATGGTTTTAACAGGCGAACACTATAAGTTTATTATCGAAGCATATATTCGATCAGGGGTACTTAAATACTTACTAAAATAAAATAATTATTATCCTAATTCGCACGACCATGAATCGAATTTTAATGTCATTTAGGAAAATTGCGGGTCACGTGACTATCAGATTGTTTTGATCACTCTGTATAATATTACACAAATAATGTTTACATACAATTTCGCAAATTTTTCGAATAGATAAATCCGTTTGTATAATCATTTTCAACAGAGAAAAATCAGCCATTCAACAGCAAAACATACCAACGTTTTTAAGTTAAAACTGTGAGATTGCGTACACAAATACAAATTTACCACAAATATCGTGCTCTTTAGCACGGTGATCGTGGTAACGAATATGTGCGAAAATTTACCACCGTTTTCACTTATCGCGTTTCAAATTAGTACTGACATTCTGAAAAAATTACCATGGTACATGTGGTTTAATTTAAGTACATACCCTTTAGTCAAAATTTCATGAATTCAAAAAATTACACTTATTCGAACGAATGTAAAAAAAGTATGCAACACGCGCCATTATATTATTTAACGGCGCGCCGCCATCAAAATTCCAAGTTAACTAAGAATTTCGATAGCTGCCTAAAAGTAAGATACGCCGCCGCCACTTCAAAATTAAGCTTTTACACCGGCGCACTGTCGCCGCCGATATATTTTTAACATTTCGCCGCCGCCGCTATCAACCCCAACGGCGGGCGCACAGGTCTATCTCGGTAGTTAGATACCTTCACTCGGCTAAACTTTATTATCGTGAATAAACATTCATGTATCTCACATGATGTATAAATATCTAATATGCATTTTTGCACTTTCGGGACTAAAACTCTTCTTTAGTCTTTATTGTTAGGGACTAAGGTTATTAATTTGATCCCATGGGATCATTTTTTATATTTAATCCCGTTGTCAAGAAATTGAATTAATTAATCCCGTTGTCAAGTAAATACGTGCTATTTGTTAAAAAGTACTATAGAAACAATATAAATATTTGTCATAAAGTTTACTGTCAAAATTACAAAATGTGTGTGTTACACTATTTTGTATTCGTTTGCGAATGAAGTGCAAAAAATAGCGTTCCTCGTATACCACAGGACAAAAGAACTTTTAATCCTTCAGCTGATTATTTCTCTCATCTTCGGCTCGTGAAATACTCTTGACTCTCAGGACTAAATCATGCACTTTAGTCCTTTAATATATAATATGCTATTAATTATTATACAGAGCAGACCAAAATACAGATTATTATATAGTTATTTGTTTCATTAATACAAAAAATGCATTATTTTGGGACGAGTAAGACGGTTGCTGGACGACACGCAGCGGAGTTCGGCGATCTTACGAGTCTCAAACTGACATATCCTCATATTACGCAACAATTAAAATTAAAATGTATAACCATGACAACAACAATGTTTTTTTGTATAAGGAAGAAAAGATTACATTTCGGTACAATTGCTATGGTGATCATAAACAATCCTCAAATGGCCTGCTTTTTTTCCAAAAAACAATGACACAATTGCATCAAATACGTCCGGTTGGCGAAAATATTATTGACCGTGCCACATCGTTCTAATTTTTTTTTGCCACTTCGATGTGCATAAATATTGTTCAAATAATTTTTACCAATATATAAAATTACAATAAATCTATCGTGAGACAACAATTGTCAGATAGCGTGTTTCAAACGGTACTCCTAAAATTTTAATTCTCCCGGTAAAATTTAAATGACGCTTTCACCTCCATCTAGCGAATAAATTGTTCGCTTCAGATCTTATACATATCTACAGAGCAGGAGAGCGGCACAACTTGCTTCTATATGATTGTGTATAGAACTTCGATCGTAGCGACATCCATCGAGGTAGAAACAAAATAATCTAGCTTTTTTCCATTCTTAATGCAGTGCTACCAGTCGCTGATAACAAAATTTCACCAAAAATCGTAGGTAATGAAGCTCATACCAGCATCAAAATTAGAACTGGTATGAAATCATTCTAGTTCCGAAACAGAGAAAATATGTATATAATGTTACGAATTACGAATACCTATACCTGTCATTAGAATACCGAGGATCTAGGAAGATTCTTCGAAAGCAAATTCTTCGAAGGAAAATTCTTCGAAGAAAAGTTCTTCGAAAAGCAATTCTTCGAAAGGAAAATTCTTCGAATAGCAATTCTTCGAAAGGAAAATTCTTCTAAAATAAAAGATATTATACGAATCAACACTAAGTATAGTTCATCGCGAGGATACTTAATCGCCAAAAAATTAATTCATGACCAATATATTCTTCGTTGCAGACCAATAAATCACAATTTCACAATATTCACTCTAATTGAACTGTACTAAATAAAGAACCTAATACCCTTCTTGAGTCCCACATACTCGGTTTTGGTAGAATCTCTGATTGAACTGAACTAAATAAAGAACCTCTTACCCTTCTTGAGTTCCACATACTCGGTTTTAGTACAAACTCTGATTGAAGTGAACTAAATAAAGAACCTCTTACCCTTCTTGAGTCCCACATACTCGGTTTTGGTAGAAACTCTGATTGAACTGAACTAAATAAAGAACCTCTTACCCTTCTTGAGTTCCACATACTCGGTTTTAGTACAAACTCTGATTGAAGTGAACTAAATAAAGAACCTCTTACCCTTCTTGAGTTCCACATACTCGGTTTTGGTTCAAACTCTGATTGAACTGAACTAAATAAAGAACCTCTTACCCTTCTTGAGTTCCACACACTCGGTTTTAGTACAAACTCTGATTGAAGTGAACTAAATAAAGAACCTCTTACCCTTCTTGAGTCCCACATACTCGGTTTTGGTAGAAACTCTGATTGAAGTGAACTAAATAAAGAACCTCTTACCCTTCTTGAGTTCCACATACTCGATTTTGGTTCAAACTCTGATTGAACTGAACTAAATAAAGAACCTCTTACCCTTCTTGAGTCCCACATACTCGGTTTTAGTACAAACTCTGATTGAAGTGAACTAAATAAAGAACCTCTTATCCTTCTTGAGTCCCACATACTCGGTTTTAGTACAAACTCTGATTGAACTGAACTAAATAAAGAACCTCTTACCCTTCTTGAGTCCCACATACTCGGTTTTAGTACAAACTGATTGAACTGAACTAAATATAGAACCTCGTACCCTTCTTGAGTCCCACATACTCGGTTTTGGTACAAACTCTGATTGAACAGAACTAAATAAAGAACCTCTTACCCTTCTTGAGTCCCACATACAACAAAGAGATAATTACATTTTTTATTTAGAAAATCAGTTTATCCTTAGGCGATGTTTCGTAGTTAACAAAAAATATAATATCTTTTATTTTCGAAGAATTTTTCATTCGAAGAATTGCTATTCGAAGAATTTTCCTTTCGAAGAATTTTCCTTTCGAAGAATTTTCCTTTCGAAGAATTGCTTTTTGAAGAACTTTCCTTCGAAGAATTTTCCTTCGAAGAATTTGCTTTCGAAGAATCTTCCGGATACCGAATACCGAGTACCTAAACAAACGTCACTACTCAAATATTTGAGGAGGCCATGACACGTGTCACTGGGTGACGTCATGCGCGTGATGAACGAAAATGAAACCTCTAATTGACATACCTTGTAATATTCATAGTACCATGGTTACCTATTTAACAATTTCCATAAAACATTTGAAATTCTTTTGTTATCAACAAATTATTTTCTGACGTCAGAGCACGTTACAGTTTACAGAGTATTTTAAGAGTAAAATGGATGATTTTGAATCTTGTACGCCACCGGAAATACAGAATGCTGCAAAAAATGTGGAAAGTGAAACATTATTGCCGCAAAAATCAAAATAACTCTACCAAAAAATATATTCCAGTTATAAATATTGGTGCCTTGGAAAAAACGTTACTAAAACTTCCGAAAATGTGCTCTTAGTGTATTTCCAAGAAAAAGCACTCAAAGTTGAAGACTAGGTACTATTTCTTTAAATGAAAATATCGACATATCAAAATTTTACAAAATCATTGCGTTTTTAAAACGCCAAAATACTTCATACACTCCAAAAAAATCGTGTGTATTTTCAAAAGGTGAAATAACAAAATTTTTGACAGATGTACCAAATGAAACTTATTTATCGACAAAGGTAGTTTTTCCTATTGAATATAATTCTAATAAATGTACTAATTAAGGGTCCTTTCGAGTTATGAAATAAAGTGCTTTGCACAGCTTTGCGAGATTACTTTTTATATCCATATTTATGAACTTATAGATTTGAAAAAGCATTCATCTTGTTAATAAAGGTTTAAAGATTGGCGCTGCAGCGTAATTTTGTAATATTATTTATTTATAACAACAATATGACTATAACAAAACTCGAAAAAATTGTCATTTTTACCGCGTTGTAAAATATGAATAAATATAAATTTTTAAAACTATCGTTGTGTAGCGCCAAAATTAAGACTTTTATCTTCCAAATGTTTAAGAAAAAATTACACAATTTTTAGTATTAGACTAAAAAACCGACTTCTCGTGAACCTCTACGAACGTCGAATTACCGCATTGGGAGGTGGCGCCGACACGCGGTAAACATGGAAATCTAAACACTCCTCCCCGCTCCACGCCTTGTTTGTTTCGCTAGCTAGCTGGAATACTCAGGTCAGATTCAACTTTCAACGTTCAGATATGCATCAACATGTTTAACTGCGAATTTTTAAAAATTTGAACTGCTAACTCGTAGGATTACTTTAGAAAATATCTAATAAGAACATTTTTTGTGATACTCATTTTAAAATTTTCGAAATGAACAAATTTTTCTGAAATATTAATTAATTTAAAATAATTTTTGTCAATAAATTTGTCAATAAATTTTTTCTCTAAAATTTACCTAAATCAAGTTTTTAATAAACTACGAACGCCTATTTACCAGATCATATAACTAGCTGTGATAAACCAAAAACTTTCAATACACATTTAAAACAATAATTTGTAGTGTCAAATAATTTCTACAACTTGGATGAGTATTTTTTATTTTAACAATAAAAATTAATCATGTACAAATTTTCATTTATGTATTTTTAAATGTATTTATTATGACGTTTAATATAGGTACATGTATATTATCATGTCTTCTGAATAAAATATATTATTATTATTATCTGTATGAAGGAAGTAGCCTTAATTATTAACCAACAGTATTTTTATTGTTACCTACTTGTACACATTATATAATAATAAGAATATAATATTTAATGTATAATTTTTTTTATTTTAATGAAATTATTTTTCGTGTCGCATATCAAAATGCTTATTGTATTTTTTCGTATTTTTCAACTATATCAATAAAAATCTGATGTGGCCACCACACAACCTTCCGCCATATCTAGACTTATAATCAGAAATGTATACCCATGTATAATCCGGTGCCCATTTAAAATATAAAAATAATTCGTATACTCATCCACTATAAACTGACTACCCGATTTTTAGCATGATTCCAATACCTTCCTTTACAGGTATATATGGCGGAAGGTAAAAAGCATTCAAATTTTCAAAAATATTATAATTATTACTCAAATTCCAAAATTCTATTCGCATTGTTTATTTAATACATAATTTAATGCTATAAAAACGGAATACTTACAGATTTTCTGTATACCTACATAACATAATTAGGTACTTTTCTTGTTGGGTTTAGTTGTTTAGTTATTAATTGTACGCAAATATTTTCAGTTATTTGAGACGTATTTCCATCATCAGGTTACAAATAATGATATTATTATTAAGAGTGTTAAAATTTCTTTCAACAGTAAGTTCTTGTCAAATATTTTATAATGTAAAATAAAACTTACTGTAAAATTTAATTGCAGCACAACACAAATTTATATTTTTTATTTAAACAATTTAACAGTGATAGAACCATAATAGTAATGAAACAAAAAAAATAATTATATTCAATTTTAACATTTTGATTTAAATCATTGATTGTAAAATTATACTTCAACCCTTCACCTTCACACAGACAGGCGTTCGTAGTTTACTAATAACTTGATTTAGGTAAATTTTAGAGAAAAAATTTATTGACAAAAATTCTCTATAATATTGTGCTTAACAGCGGAACATTTTTAAATTTGAACATTTGCGAAAAAATGAAAATCCAAAATTTGATTATTACCTCTCGCCTCATATTCTATAAGAGAGGTATTGTAATGGGTCAAAATTTTCGAGTATGAGTTTTTGGTGGATAAGCACGTTTCAGGGTCTCTAGAATACGAATTTAATATTTTCCCGATGATGTCTGTGTGTGTGTGTGCGTATGTATGTATGGATGTATGGACGTATGGACGTATGAATTATGTGACGATTTTTCGTTCACGATAAGTTAAAAAGTATCAAGCCTTTAATAACCAAATTTCATATTTAAGGTTTGAATAAGGATCTTAACACCGGATAAGATTTTGGTAGAAATCCGCAAACCGGAAGTAGTACTTTTTGGAACTTGATATAGTTTTTCTTAAATAAATTGGTACATTATTTAATTATGATAATATTTGCAATTAAAAATAAAAGATAATATAATTATCTATGGGTACAGTTAATTTTAGATACAATTTGCTGAATCTGGTAGTATTTAGCAATAAAATAAAGTGCAACTAAGTACCAATATCTTGTTGTCCATGATATGAAATTTGTTTTTACTCAAAATTTGAATTATAATGACAGTGACATTACAGTTGACATCTTTTGCTTGCATCTTGGTTTACATTATCGTTTACATATTACATGAACATGAAACTATTAAAATGTAAGTAAAACTATTTATTAGATTAGTAGAATAAGCAGAATTAGGCAAGAGGTCGTGTACTGGCCACAGCAGATTTTTTTAAAATTTAAAATGAGGGACGTTTCTTGACAAAATAGAGATGTACCGCTGTTGAGATACTATAATAGATAATGTGTAATTTTTTTGAAAAAAATATTCTAATCGACAAAAGATTTGTTGGTAAATTACGAATTTTGAGAAATCGAAATGGGCGAGTTATGAATTTAGTAAGTAACTACACTACTACTACTACAACTAAAAAAATCATGTGATTATTTTTAACAATCTGCAAGAAATGTAGAAAAAAAATTATTTGCCCAGCTTAGAAGAAGTGTAGTATTATTATTATTATTATGTTTCAAGTAACTGGACATCGCTTTCACATTCATTTGTATTATTCATACTTTCTTAAAATATTTATTAAATATCAAATTTAGTTAGTTTGACATACATAGATTGGAAATGTTTCGATATTTTTGTTTTTGTCAAAGAAAAAGGGACTCAATGTATTCGGATTATTTTAATTAAAACACAAATCTCGTCAGAATATATTTATATTATTTTTAATAAAGAAATAGTAAATTAACATGTTGCAAACAATAGTGTATGAAATTTGTGTGTCCAAGGTTTTAAAATATACTTAATATCGGAATAATTTATATAGTTTCTATTGTTGTTCAACAATACGGTATGCATTATACATCATTATAGTGGCGTAAACCGTAGACCGACGTTCGACTTATTTTATTTTTATTAAAATACTATCGTGTGTGGTATCAAATTAAAGCTCTCGGGAAAATAATTCTGGTAGAAAGATAAAAATAACATTTAACCGATCGTCAATATTTTTTTTAACACATTATTTAAATTATACCGAGTTTGGTGTCAATTTAAAGCTTTCGGGGAGACGAGTTTAGTAAAAATGTAAAAAATGACATTTATGCGATATTCAATCAAGTTGGTAACAATTTAAATAGTTTGGGAAAAAAGATAAATTTCTTTAAATTTTGCTGAATAAAGCATAAAATGAAAGGCGTTACGAAATAAGTTATTAAAACTTGTAGTCGGGGAAGTACTGTGGTGGACACAGCAGATTTTTTAAATTATAAATACTTTAATCAACTCAGACATAGGTAAAAATTTTATTCCGTAGGAATATTACTACAATGCTTAACTTAATTTTTATATAAATACATAATATATACAAATTATTTATAATTTATTAACATTATGTTAGGTATTTACAAAATTTATTTTATTATTTATTTTAAACAAGTTAACATCGTATTCATAATAGAGGTACGAAATTAATTTCTCCTATACCCTGCGGCGTCTTTATAGTGCACACACAAAATATCACCTAATAATAAAATAATTAATTATGGTTATATTTTGCGTTATTTAAGAATGTATAGGCATGTATGTGTATATTCACATCGTAGAACGAACAGTAGAAATAACATTCCACTTCTCGTGAACGTTGAGTACTGACACTCCGCCTCTAGCGTGCTCTAACGCCTAGTTTTAAGAGTGGGGGAACGTTTGCGTCCAGCCTTCTGGGCTCTTTCTAGCGCATTCCCCCTTTACACTTGCAAAACCACAGATGGTACACGTATGCAGAAGAGGAACCTTAATACTTTATTGTAGGCTATTTTTGTTATTTGGTTGGCTGGGGCGTGCAGAACCGATGAGCTCCATAATATGCTTATGAAAGACATAGATATACGGGATGATATTATAATAGTTAATATTCTACATAGCAAAAATGGCTCTTCGAGAAAATTTGTCATTGTAGAACCTAACTGGATGGAGATTGTGAAGAGCTATTTGAATAAGAGGCCTTTTCCAGACATGCCGAAAGTATTTATTGAATTTAGGAACGGTAAACCTACGAAACAGAACATAGGACACAATACAATTAGTAAGGTGCCGAATATAATAGCAAAATATTTGCACTTACCAAATGCCGAAAATTATACGGGACATTCCCTGCGACGAACTTCCGCTACCATTTTGGCAGAAAGCGGTGGTGACATATTGTCGTTGAAACGACACGGGGGATGGAAATCCTGAGCGATAGCAGAGGGCTACATAGAATAATCCATTGCCAATAAAAAAGAATTGCACAAATGGTACAAGGATCATCTCAACCATCAATAGTACCTATTATAGCTAGTAATCAGATTCCTTCGTCATCTTCATTTAGTAACCCAATGCTAGAAATTCGGAATGAAGTCATAAACAATCCCGTCACAACTTCAATAACTATTGGTGGCTCTAATAATACCTTCTCAAACTCTGGTACATTGGTTTACGAAGCCAGAACTTAAATGGGTGGTTCTGCCTCGCTAAACTCTGGCACGAGTGCGCCAGCAGTCAACATGTCGTGTCACAATTGCACTATCAATTTCTACTGCAAATAAAAAATAAATTATTCTTAATGTTAATAAATTGTTAAAAAAAGTACATTTTGTTGCCGTCAAGCATATTTGGTTTTTTTTTTGAAATGTTATTATAACCTTAAAAACGCTACATTAATAGTCACATTCAAATGATAATAAAATAAACATTTACTTACCTATTTCAAGATTCACCAGTAAGAATTAGCAAATAATCAAACAAAATAATAATAATAATGCGCAATTCTATCTCACATGTGACAGGAAATCAGTTCTCATTTTACTGGAACTGGAAGTTATCTACAAATTATGTGGCGCGAAAATTGAATTGTGAATTTACAATTTTAATTTTAGATTCTTCAGTTTCCTGAAAAAAGTGAGTTAAAGTACCGGAAGCAGTAGATAATAATCCATTATTAACTGCTTCCCGTTTCTAAGCAAATACGTTATTCGCTAGGTGCACGACGACAATGCCACCTAGCGTTTACAATTTTGTTGGCTCTGTCAATCTTGTGTCACAGGATAGTCTTGGACGAAATGTAAAATGAATCCAATAATTGTACCTTACTTTGCTATTATTAAATTTGGTTTTGAAGATAGTGAACAGAAGAAACTTTTTTCTCGTTGGAATACAGAAAAATTAATATATTTTACAAAATATGTATTTATGTGACAAGTAAGGAAACGAAAGTAGAGTTTATATAATATAAAATTTGCAGGACAAAGTACAGCAGAGTTCTGTAACCACATAATAAAGGTAACTACCGAGATTCATTAGGTGTTACATACAATATTTTTCTTCTTTCGTTTTGAATAAGTGAAATTTTTTGAAAATATGAAATTTTGACATTTGCATGACAAATAAGGTTATCTACAAACGACGGTTTTATTCGAGTTTTTAAAATTTAAACTGCATAACATGTGCTATTGCAAACCAAATCCATTTGATATTTAAGTTTCCTTTCAATGTAGTCTATAACTTTTGAATAAATAATGTAGTTATATTATGTGATCATTTTCATCATTATCGGCGTAACAGCACTTAAAGAGCCTTACGCCTCAACGCCTCGAGTACTGTAGTAATACTCGTTTCGTAACTGATTCATCTTGGTGCAGCCAGAATCTCAATTAGTGCGACGGTCTTTGAATTTTGAAAGCCAAAGCGGCATTGGAGATATTCTTTCGCAACCAACTTTCGCTGTTGGAAATCTGTAAAACTTAAATTTTACTGTTTCTACCATTTAGTAGGCAGCAATTAACATCAGAAAAACTGTCATTACCCATTTAATTTTATTTGTAAATCGAATAAACACACAGGGACAGATTTGACATTTGAAAGATAGCCAAAATTATTGCTAAGTTAGTCCGCATCAAGCGGACAACTTCTTGAGACAAAAAAGATCAATAATTGTGTGTTTCCATGGCTAGTCGCGGATAAACGATATTTTACTATTGTCACTGTGACTGTCATGTCATAATAATTTAAATTTTACGTAGTAACAAATGATACAATCATGGACTACAAGATACCGAAATACTAAATTATAAGTATTATACTGTAATTATTCTTAAATGCTATCAGATACAGAAAAATTTATAAAATACCGATTGTAGGTAATAATCACATAATCTTTCATTTAAAATAAAAATATTTGTTTTAAATTAATTATTTATTGAAATATTTTAAAAAAGTACTACTTCCGGTTTGTAGATTGAAACCAAAATTATATTGGGCATTTTAAAATCGTATTGAAACCTTAAATACAAAATTTGGTATTTAAATGTTTGATAGTTTTGGAGTTATCGTGTCCGAAAAAATTGTAACATACGAACGCACGCACGCACACACACACACACACACAGGCATCATCTCAAAAATGTGTAATTCGTATTCTAGAGACCCTAAAACGTGCTTAACTGCCAAAACTCGTACTCGAAAATTTTGACCAGTCACAATACCTCTCTTATAGAATATGAGGCGAGAGGTAAAAATAATTTTATCCAACACAGACTCTTAATAAGGCTGTTACTATGGTTATTTGAAATAACTAATGTCACTCCGTAAGAGAATATTTGAGAAGTCACGGAGAAATTATTACTGATTTTTGCGGTTTTTTAATATATAAATAAAAAGCAAATTTACAAAATTAGATTATTTTGGAAATAATTTAACATTAAGACTTATTTATTTAAATTTATGTTTACATTTATGTTAATTGTTTTGTTTGTGTGCTGGTCATTTTCTTTCCAAAGGTTGAACTCACTATATTCTCTATCGTAGACTTCCTTCGACTTCTTTGGTATTAAATTCTGAGAAGCTTCTTGTGCTTCTTTTTGTATTTCTTTTAGAACAAGGTTCTCATTTTCACCCATTTTAAAGTTTTTCTCATTCAAACTATGCACAATTGACAGATAATTATTACAGAGAAAATTTTCTCAATAACAAAATAACAAACACATAATACCATAACAACCATTCATTGGCTACTTTGTAATTTTAAAATAGTATGTCAAATGTCTTGTCAATGTCAAAAAATGAACGAAAATATAAAAATGATTTAAGAAGTTTTAAAGAAAGTGTTGGATAAAACGTTGTATTACATTCGTGTGGAATGTATATTAGTCACTAAAGAAAATTAGCCACTCGCCCTGCGGGCTACGTGGCTAAACCTTTTCTTTCGTGACTAATATGATACATTCCACACTTATATAATAAATAACTATTATCAAATAAAACGTTCAAATCTTGTAATCCATGATCGGTTGATTTTTGTTTCTTGAGTGTCATTACGCATTGCATTAGTCACACGACTTTTTGTTACTGACATAATTAAACCTAAGGTTCCATATATGATAGCTGCAATAGGCATAGTGCTAGTAGTCACGGCAGTGGCATTTATAGCTACATATAAGTTTTTAAAACCAAGTAATAAGGTGAGAAAAGAAATGCACCAGATTAACGTTTATCATAGTTATATAAATGAGTTACAAGAGAGGTTTAGTGACATAAGTTTTCAACGTGTCGAGAAAGTTGAAGGCATGTATGTTACAAATACTAATAATAGGAGTTCAGATAATGATTCAAGGATTTTTAGAGAAACACAGGTAAAAAGAATACTAAGAAGCTCACTTAGTCCACGTATATCACAAACTGTAAAGAGTAAATTATCCTATTTCTCTCAAGAAGAAGATAAAGATGAAAGTCAAGTTTATAAATCTGACGAATTTCAAAGTTTACAGGCACAAGAAATGTATGCTATTCAAAATATAGGGCATGCAACTTTGTTGACTCAAATCCCTGGTTTTAATATTGTAACAGATCCAGTGTTTCATAACTTAAATAATTTACTTTACCCAGCAAAGACATCATCTCGTCCAAGAATTGAAGAGCTACCTAAAATTGATGTTATTGTAATCTCACACAATCATCGTGATCATGTAGATAAAAGTTCACTACAAGAATTATTAAGACGTCATCAAGAAAAAGATTGGCCTTGTCCAATAGTATTTGTGCCTATGGGAGATAAGAGGTTACTTAAAAGCTTTGGATTTAGAAAAGTAGAAGAAGTTGAATGGTATACCAAAATTTCTGTTATCAATGAAGCAAAAAAAACAGTGAATTTTATTAGCATTCCTGCAGATCACCGTTCTGGCAGAACTGGCATTGATCACCATAAATCTTTGGTTACTGGTTGGGTGATAAATCCTGAGCAGGAAAATGTAATATTTAAATTTTCAGGAGATACAAGATCTCTGTCTGATAAAAATCAGCAGGCAACTAATGCAGTGCTATGGAATGAAATTAAGTATAAAAAAGTTAATCAAGGCCGAAGTGATGAAAATATAGAAATACCAGATATTATTTGTTTTGAACCAAGCGGTCCAAACTATACACGCTGCGATATGGACGTTACTCATCAATCTACTTCATATAGTGCTCTTTTGAAGTTTGTAGAAGCTAAAAATCTTAGTGAGTTTAGTAAAAAAAGCCCTAGAGAGTTTCTACAGAAGATTCAAACTATAATGCTCCATCACAACAAATTTGAACTCGGACCTGATAGGTTTAATGAAGGTTTGTTTATATTAAAAAAATTACTTAAGTATTTAGGCTTAAACGGAAAAAAATTAAATCAAGAGTTTATAAGACAGAAAAGAAAGTTAGAACAAGATCTTGATAAGGACAAACTGAAGAAAAGCGTTCCTTGTACATCAAAACCAATTATCTACATTTTACCAAAACAAACATCACTGCTAGTTCATGCTAAAGACTTCATAATTGAAGAAATAAAGGAGGTAACTACAAAACTAAAAGACACATATAAGAATAAATATTTGATAGAGTATTTAACTAAGAACACTATATTTCCTAAAATTGGAGAAAGATTAAATAATGAACAAGTTGTAAGCTCAAAATTTTATGTAGAAAGTGTACAAAAATATAATAGCATATTTAAATCTGAATAAAGTATGTAATCCAAAACAAAACGATGTATTTTTAGTCCATATACCAAATATCCATTCTCATATTGACTATAATGTGTTTTTACCTTCCGCCATACCTGCAAAGAAAGGTATTGGAATCATGCTAAAAAATTAGGGTCCTTACAACTCATTTTTGATAGTTTAATGATGATGCCTGTATGTATGTGTGTGTATGAATGTGGTCAAGGCCGGGGTGTAGGTCGGATAACTCAAATTCGAATTACCTAAAAATTTTGATATTTTTTGTTATTTAACATTTGTATGGAAATTGGAAGAGCTCATTAGATTTTGGTACAAATATCTTCACCGGAAGTGATAATTTTTGACGATTGAAAAGGTTAATTGTCAAAAACTTCGATAAATTTGGATAAATATATAGTATTTATTTGTTATAAGAATAAGAGGAAAAGTTCTTTGCAACTTTGCAAAAATTGTTTTTATCTGGTGGTATTAGAACTGTAGTAAAATTTAAAAAATAAATTTATCAAATACTTAAATCTTGTAATCCATGATCGGTTGATTTTTTTTCTGCGTAAAAATATTGACGAGTGACACGTTGACACTAATGCCATTTGAGTCATAAGTGAGATATTAATGGCCAGTTGCACCGCGTCCACTTAAATTTTAAGTTTTCCTTAAATAATGAACAATATCGAAACAACATAAAATTGTCAACCGTAGAAATAACATTGCTGTCATAAGTTCGATTAGATATTTTTCATTTACACTTAAAATTTAAGAGGAGGCGGTGCAAATGGCCATAAATGTAGTAATTGAACGGAGGATGGCTTCAACACAGAATAATTTTCCTGCGAATGAATCTTCTGATTCAGGTGATGCAAATTTCTGTGTTTGAATATTTTAGATTTTTATTTGTATATTTTAATTGGGCACCGGATTGTACGTATACATAAATCTAGATATGGCGCGAGGTTGTGTGCTGGCCACATCAGATTTTTTTCTGATGCTTCAGCAATCAGTAAATATTACTTGTGAACTTTTTTGATACATCTCTTTCTAGATTAAGTCTTTAATAAGAATCAATAATATAAGGTAGGTATTTCATATATTGCTAAAAGTATATATTCTTAGCTGTAATCAGCATTAATCAAAAATATGTTTACTACTTTACTCATTTGTTATTTTCTCTAATTCTCCAATAGATAAGAACTTAAATTGTTTTGTACTACTATTGTAACTGCAAGATTAAAGGCATAAACAAAGAGCAAGTTTGGAGAAACTGGAGTACTCCACCATAACGTAGTACAATGCTTACTTTTCTCTGTTCAACTTTATGTAATTCTAAAATCTGCAACAGTAGACAATTCTACTCTATATACATACAGTGTGTCTGTCGTAAAGGTGTTTTGCTCCTCAAATTATTTTAGCGAAATAATTTCAACTGCATGTTTTAGAGAATACAATTCTGCATCTAAATCATTAAACAAATAATTTTTTTGCTATTCATAGTCGTGAAAATACACTTTCAAATAATAATAAAATCGCTCATTTAATAGTGGTTAGTCGTGAATTTCAGAAAAAAATTGTGACAAATGCATAATTTAAAAATTGTCAAAGTGACAGGCAGTTTGTTTATATTTGATTTTAGGTTAGATTTGTATAACAAATACATTTATGGCCGTTTGCACCATCTAAGTTTAAAATTTAACTGTAGTTTAGAGACTAATTATTTCAAAATTGATTTGCACCACTCACTAAACTACGTTTAAAAAGATGTTTAAGAACAAATATTTAAACCGTGAATATTCATGGTTTAACTGCCAATCTAAGTTTAACTCTCACTGACAAGAAGGTTGACATTTTATATTTCTTGTAATATCTTTGCGTTAAGTACTTTTCAAATGTATTTGAATTATAATTCTTACTTGTTTATTTGATAAATATATTGTAGTACAGATGAATAATAATTTAAATATTGATATCGAAGGTATTATGTCCAAGGTATTCCACGTTCTGTATATACCTAAATATTATAATTTGTAAATAATACGCTTGTTATTAGTATTACAAATAATTTAATACCTGCTGGTAACATTGAATTAAATTCACGCTCAACTATCATCCATACACTTTCCATATCTTGAGTAGTACCTAATTATGTCTGCCTTTTGTTTTCTATTATAATTTTGTAAATTTTCATTATTTCTAATAAGGCAATCTTTTCATCGATAAATTTTGGATTTCTGGGTCTCTCAATTTTGCCATCTACAGATTTTATACATAGGTAATTATTAACAAATCAAAATCAATCTGTTTTGTCAAACGTACCTACTTTGTTATTAACCAAACGCGATATTACAACTTCTAATATATATATATATATATATATATATATATATATATATATATATATATATATAGTTGGAAAATGATCACGACTGATCAGTTAAGGAAGCCAAAATAATTTCACAGGTATGCAGTCAGTAGATGGGTAAATAAAAGAAGTAGACTCTTTTAAGTTACTGTCAAGCTTTCGGAATTAAATTTATTCCTTCTTCAGGACGCTACAATATGAGAAATAGTATCGTAAGTGAAAATAATTTAGTATAAAGTATTCAAAATTGAAAACTTACTACTTGTTGAGGTTATACTTGAAACTTAGCAATGATGAATAAAAATCGAAAACAATAGTTTAACGATACAAAAAACATGTTGGTACAAAATTTTTTCACAAAGTTCTTAAAATTTAGAAATTTTTTTTCCAATTGGTTCAAATTTTAATAGCCAAAAGGTCAAAAATGTTTTTTCAACAGTTCAAACGCACACGTGGACGAGCAAGTGCCAAAATTTTTTTTTTTAGTAGTCAGTTGGTAGTAAAAACAAGTTACTAAAAAGTAGAAAAACCCTGCTATAACATTTTTTGTGATTAAACTAATTGAACCACAAAAAATTGTCAAAAAATTAAAAACAATTAAAAACCATAGTGTTGAAAAATATGATATAAAATAAGTAGAACAAACAAAAAATTCAAAACACAACCAATCAAATCAAATGTAGATTAAATAGGTTAATGTAAAAAAGTTTAACCTGAGAAATGAGGCGAAAGGACCAGTTACGTTGTTATTATTATTATTATGTCTTTCTTGGAAATTAAGAATATAACTGTATATGGTACTAAGATTACTAACATCTGTTCATTTGTTCATAGAGTTAGCATCATTATTGATATGTACCATCTCTAGGAAATGTCTTTTTGTCAAATTGGATTCGATGTCAAGAATCTCAGTGTTGGCATAATCAATATTATGTTTACATTCATGCACATGAAGTGACAAACCTAATGCGTCTGCTTTGTCCTTTCGCCTCATTTCTCAGGTTAAACTTTTTTACATTAACCTATTTAATCTACATTTGATTTGATTGGTTGTGTTTTGAATTTTTTGTTTGTTCTACTTATTTTATATCATATTTTTCAACATTATGGTTTTTAATTGTTTTTAATTTTTTGACAATTTTTTGTGGTTCAATTAGTTTAATCACAAAAAATGTTATAGCAGGGTTTTTCTACTTTTTAGTAACTTGTTTTTACTACCAACTGACTACTAAAAAAAAAAAATTTTGACAGGGTCTTGGCACTTGCTCGTCCACGTGTGCGTTTGACCTTTCTTTTGGCTATTAAAATTTGAACCATTTGGAAAAAAATTCTAAATTTTAAGAACTTTGTGAAAAAATTTTGTACCAACATGTTTTTTGTATCGTTAAACTATTGTTTTCGATTTTTATTCATCATTGCTAAGTTTCAAGTATAACCTCAACAAGTAGTAAGTTTTCAATTTTGAATACTTTATACTAAATTATTTTCACTTACGATACTATTTCTCATATTGTATATATATATATATATATATATATATCATTTCCATTATTTATTATTAAGTTATAGCAGCCGCAGTCAAGTCAAGACCACAAAACCAGTGTCAAACACATATGTCATATGTCAAACACAAAACAAGTGTCAAACGTTGACGAAGACACCAACATAATATTAGGGAATGCTCCAATTTCCCCCAGATAAATTCACTTGAATTCTCAAAACGTATACAGAGAGCTGGTTAACTAATCTTTGGTTAATACCGTACTGTGCAAGTCTCAATAAAATTAAACCAAGTTTTAGTTAAACTAAGTTTCGATAATCGCAGAATTTAACCTTACATGGTGCAAACGGCCATTAGTAAATAAAAAAGTTCAAAAACCAGTTTGTTTTTGACTAACATAACTTTATAAACAAATTAAATTTTAAAAACATTATGTAATTCCTATGAAACAAATCTAATAATAATTAATCCTAATTTGAACTTATAAGTAAAGTTGAACTATTTACAATAACTATTCAAAAGTAGAACCGTTTTGTGCAAGACAATACCCTAATCTATTGTAAAATGATGTTCTAGGAGTTATATGACATTCATCAAATATCGCATCTCAGTGAATTTATGTTCTCATGTCTTATTTTATAAACTTGATTTTTTAAATGACCCCATAAATAAAAATCTGACGTGGACACCACATGACTTCCTTGTACGCCTTGTGTGTTCATACTTTTCTTAATAACTAAAATGTAGAATAATATAAAAAATTCTTTTAACTTATTATACTAGTATACTCACAAATGTATTTTAGTCATTTTATTTAAACTGCAGAAGAAGATATAAAGCATATTTTACTATTGTCACTGTCATGTCATAATCATTTAAATTTTACGTAGTAACAAATGTTAAACGATCATGGAGTACAAGATACCGAAATACTAAATTATAAGTATATACTTTAATTATTCTTAAATGATAGAAGATACAGAAAAATTTATAAAATACCGATTGTAGATAATAATCACATAATCTTTCATTTAAAATAAAAAAAATTGTCTAAAATTGATTATTTATCAAAATATTTTTAAAAAGTACTACTTCCGGTTTATAGATTGAAACCAAAAATAGGAGGTGCACAACTAGATGCTATAACAGTCCTAAATGCAAAATTTCAGCTTTCTACGTCTAACCGAATTTGAGTTATGCGACATACATACGCACGTACGTACGTACAGACGTCACGACGAAACTAGTCATAATGGATTCAGAAAAGGTCAAAATCTGAAAAACCAAAATTTTTCGCGATTACAATACTTCCTTATTACTCCGTATAAGGAAGTAAAAATCGTATGGAGATCTCGCTGGCTAGTTAATTGCACCCCCTCGTCCAATCCAACGTCTCGGAAAGGTCAGATCTAAATACTCTCTTACGTTCCTACTAAAACGTGCAGGACATCCATCATGTTGGAACCAGAATTCTCGGGTTGGGAGCGCAACATCCTCAATTGCAGGAACAATTTGACCGAAGTTATCAATTTGCTTTTCTAATGTATGCACGTTCACATTACATAATAGACCGAATCTACAAAATACGCGTTATTGATCTACAGACAATCCAAGATTAAAAGTTGCAACTAGGACACAATATCCGCAAAAATTAAAATGGGTAGGTTCTTAAATAATGAAATTATCTTGAGATGCTTCATAATCAAATTGTTCCTGCAATAGAGGATGTTGCGCTCCCAAACCGAGAATTATGGTTCCAACAGGATAGATGTCCTGCACATTTTGGTAGGAACGTAAGAGAGTATTTAGATCTGACCTTTCCGGGACGTTGGATTGGACGAGGGGGTGCTATTAACTGGCCAGCGAGATCTCCAGATCTTACTCCATGCGATTTTTACTTCCTTGTACAGAGTAAAAAGGAAGTATTGTAATCGCGAAAAATTTCGGTTTTCAGATTTTGATGGAAATATCCGTTTTGACCTTTTCTGAATCCATTATGACTAGTTTCGTCGTGACGTCTGTACGTACGGACGGGCGTGCGTACGGACGTACGTATGTATATCGCATAACTCAAATACGGTTAAACGTAGAAAGTTGAAATTTTGTATTTAGGACTGTTATAGCATCTAGTTGTGCACCTAATATTTTTGGTTTCAATCTATAAACCGGAAGTAGTACTTTTTTCAAATATTACGATAAATATTTAATATAGGACAAATTTTTTATTTTAAATGAAAGATTATGTGATTATTACCTACAATCGGTATTTTATAAATATTTTTGTATCTGGTATCATTTAAGTATAATTAAAGTATAAATTTATAATTTAGTATTTCGATCGGTATTTCGGTATCTTGTAGTCCATGATCGATTAACATTTGTAACTACGTAAAATTTAAATGATTATGACATGACAGTGACAATAGTAAAATATGCTTTATATCTTCTTCTGCAGTTTAAATAAAATGACTAAAATATATTTGTGAGTATAGTAGCAGTAGTAGTAGTACTTATATATTAATATATTTGTATAACGGCCAGTGGTTAGCTCAGCGGTAGAGGGTCCGCCTAGCATGCTAGCGATCCTCAGTTCGATTCCCACCACAACCGACAATAATACCACTGGGTCCGAGTGGTTGGATTCCAGTATAATAACATCTACCATTCTGTAATTGGGAGTTAAGGGTCCTTTCGAGTTACGAAATACAGTGCTGTGCACAGCTTTGCGAGTTTACTTTTTATAACCATATTTATGAACTTATTGATTTGAAAAAGCATTCATCTTGTTGACAAAGGTTTAAAGATTGGCGCGTAATTTTGTAATATTATTTATTTATAACATCAATATGACTATAACAAAACTCGAAACAATTGTCATTTTTACCGCGTTGTAAAATATGAATAAATATAAATTTTTAAAACTATGGTTCTGTAGCGCCAAAATTAAGACTTTTATCTTCCAAATGTTTAAGAAAAAATTACACAATTTTTAGTATTACACTAAAAAACCGACTTCTCGTGAACCTCTACGAACGTCGAATTACCGCATAGGGAAGTGGCGCCGACACGCGGTAAACACTCCTCCCCGCTCCACGCCTTGTCTGTTTCGCTAGCTAGCTGGAATACTCAGATTCTACTTTCAACGTTCAGATATTCATCAGCATGTTTAACTGCGAATTTTTTAAAAATTTGAACTTTAACTCGTAGGATTACTTTAGAAAATATCTAATAAGAACATTTTTTGTTAATATAATCATATTCATTTTAAAATTTTCGAAATGAACAAATTTTTAAATCTTTTATATTAACTTCACCGTCATACATATACGGCAAAAAAAACAAAAGTAAAAAATCTGACGTGGGCACCACATGACTTCCTTGTACGCCTTGTGTGTTCATACTTTTCTTAATAACTAAAATGTAGAATAATATGAAAAATTCTTTTAACTTATACTAGTATACTCACATATATATTTTAGTCATTTTATTTAAACTGCAGAAGAAGATATAAAGCATATTTTACTATTGTCACTGTCATGTCATAATCATTTAAATTTTACGTAGTAACAAATGTTAAACGATCATGGAGTACAAGATACCGAAATACTAAATTATAAGTATATACTTTAATTATTCTTAAATGATAGAAGATACAGAAAAATTTATAAAATACCGATTGTAGATAATAATCACATAATCTTTCATTTAAAATAAAAAAAATTGTCTAAAATTAATTATTTATCAAAATATTTTTAAAAAGTACTACTTCCGGTTTATAGATTGAAACCAAAAATAAGAGGTGCACAACTAGATGCTATAACAGTCCTAAATACAAAATTTCAGCTTTCTACGTCTAACCGTATTTGAGTTATGCGACACACATACGTCCGTACATACGTACATACGTACAGACGTCACGACGAAAGTAGTCATAATGGATTCAGAAAAGGTCAAAACGGATATTTCCATCAAAATCTTAAAAACCGAAATTTTTCGCGATTACAATACTTCCTTATTACTCCGTACAAGGAAGTAAAAATGACCCACTTCCCGGGATCCTATCGAGCTGAAATTTTGAAAATAGACATTTGTCACCTAACAATGCACTTTGGCACAAGAAAAAATCTAGTTGGTGGCCAGCACAAGACCTCCCGCCATGCCGCCATACCCCAAACCCGTTTCCCCATATCCAATCAATCTGAAGTTTGGTACAGAGACTCGTTGTGACCAAACATTTACTTTGGCACAAGAAAAAATCTGATGTGGTCAGCACAAGACTTCCCGCCATACTCATTTCCCCATATCCAATCAATCTAAAATTTGGTACATAGATTCGTTGTGACCAAACATTTACTTTGGCACAAGAAAAAATCTGATGTGGCCACCACAAGATCTCCCGCCATACCCTACGCTTTTTAACTCTGAAATTTGGTACATAGGCTCGTTGTGACCAAACATTTACTTTGGCACAAGAAAAAATCTGATGTGGCCAGCACAAGACCTCCCGCCATGCCGTCATACACCAAACCCATTTTCCCATATCCAATTAATCTGAAATTTGGTACATAGACTCGTTGTGACCAAACATTTACTTTGACACAAGAAAAAATCTGATGTGGTCAGCACAAAACCTCCAGCCATACCCATTTTCCCATATCCAATCAATCTGAAATTTGGTACATAGATTCTTAGTGACCAAACATTTACTTTGGCACAAGAAAAAATCTGATGTGGTCAGCACAAGACTTTCCGCCATACTCATTTCCCCATATCCAATCAATCTAAAATTTGGTACATAGATTCGTTGTGACCAAACATTTACTTTGGCACAAGAAAAAATCTGATGTGGCCACCACAAGACCTCCCGCCATACCCTACGCTTTTTAACTCTGAAATGGTACATAGGCTCGTTGTGACCAAACATTTACTTTGGCACAAGAAAAAATCTGATTTGGCCAGCACAAGACCTCCCGCCATACCCTACTCTTTTTAACTCTTTCTTGAAACACACTATCTAAGAAAGAGTTACAATGAAAACAAAAATATAAATAAATATCGATCGAGTTTCATAAATAAAGGATTTAGAGTCGAAAACTTTGTTTTTACGGGTTCATTTTTTTCTGAAATACCTATTAATTAATTTAAAATCATTTTGTCAATAAATTTTTTCTCTAAAATTTACCTAAATCAAGTTTTTAATAAACTACAAACGCTTATTTACCAGATCATATAACTAGCTGTGATAAAACAAAAACTTTCAATACACATTTAAAACAATTTTTAGTGTCAAATAATTTCTATAACTTGGATGAGTATTTTAACAATAAAAATTAATCATGTACAAATTATCATCTATGTATTTTTTAATGTATTTATTATGACGTTTCATATACATGTGTATATTATCATGTCTTCTGAATAAAATATATTATTATTATTAGTATGAAGGAAGTAGCTTTAATTATTAACAACAGTATTTTTATTGTTACCTACTTGTACACATTATACATATAATAATAAGAATACAATATTTAAGTATAATGTACAAATTTTTTTTATTTTAATCAAATTATTTTTCGAGTCGCATTGTCGCATATAATAATAATAATAATAATAATAATAACCTTTATTGACACCAGTCAATGGCGGGGTTCAGCCAAGGCTGCTCTTCCACCCAACCAAATACATAAATACTACAAAATTTATTTACATGAAAATGTCATAATTGTTAATTTAGAATTTGTTGTTAAGATTTGTAAGAATTAAATACATTTCGATAGCATAATAAATTGATATGAATATATACATGCACAGTACAATATTTTACACAGAATGGAATATAATTTTACAGGTTAGACATATTTTTTACATTTATTTTAAAAGAACTTAATGATAGTGATTTCAGTTCATCTGGCAGCGTATTATACAGGTTAGGTGCTAAATAAGAGAATGAGCATTTGAATTTTGATTTGCTATATGTTGGTACACAATATAAATCCTTTCCCCGCAATCCATAGTTGTATGTTTTTAATGTTAATTTGTTGTACAAATATGATGGGGTGCCAGTAATTTTAACTTTATGCACAAGAGTAACGTAGAATTTTTTTATTCGAACACTGATGTCTTCCATGTTTGCTAGAGATCTAAATTCAGAAATATGATCATATTTGCACACTCCGTAAACATACCTTAGGCAGGAATTTTGAAATATTGTTATTCTTTGTATATCAGCTTGGTTCAGATTAGGAATATATACACATGCGCAATATTCAAATATAGAAAGTATTAGCGTGTTAACTAAACGGAGCTTAATTTGCGGTGAAAGAATATTACGGAACTGATAGAGATGACGCAGTTTGATTAGCGCTGTTTTTAATTTGTTTTGTAAATGGATACGAAAATTCAAATCTTCATCTATATATACTCCTAAACTTTTACAAACATGAGTGCGTTTTAATAAAACGCCGTCTAAGAATAAAGGAGGAATATGTTGGGCACCGAATACTAACAATGTTGATTTAGCAGGATTAATTTTGAGACCATTGTCCTTCACCCAAGTTATTAATTTATTGAGATCCAAATTAATAAGTTGACAGCTATTATTTAAATTATCAGGAGTTGTTGACGCTAAAATTTGAGTGTCATCTGCATATGAGTGCAGATCACAGAATGTTAAGTTTTTCGATAGATCTGCTATGTAAATTAAGAAAAACAATGGTCCCAAAATCGATCCTTGCGGCACACCTCTATTAACAGGAAAAGGAGCTGAATTAATTGTAAGCGATTTTTCGGACATAGTAACATAGAATTCTCTATTATTGAAATAATTTTCACACCATTTTAATGCTGTGGTAGAGAAATTATAGTATCTAAGTTTTGCCAGAAGCAAACCGTGATGAACCATGTCAAACGCTTTAGAAAAATCAATTTGAACAAGAATAGATATTTTTGACTTATCAAAATTTTTTATTAATGAGTCTACAATGTTTAGAAGGCTAGTATTTGTACTGAACCCAGCTCTAAACCCAGATTGAGTTGGTGGTAAAATATCATTTTCTACAGCGTACGCCATGATTTGGTCACAACAAACTCTTTCCAAAACTTTAGATAGAGTAGGCAGAATACTTATGGGACGTAGCTCATCAAATGTAGAAGAGTTTGTAATTTTTAGAATTGGTTTGACTATGGCTGATTTCCATAAATCCGGAACTACGCCATCCAACAGGCAAGTATTTAAGATGTGTGCAATATAATCTATTATGAATGGAAGAATCATTAATAGCATTTTCCTAGAAATGCCATCCACACCTATAGCGTCTGAGTTTAAACGTCGTATTATTTTTTCAATTGTATCGTTATTTACGCATTGAAAGGTAAACTTTTCTCCCGTAACCCCAGTGAAACTATTGTTATAGTACTGATTGACGGTATCCGGATTTACATTTGTTATATCTAGTCTATTTATCAAAAACTGTCCGTATTCTTGGGGTTTACATAGACAATCATCTATTTTATTTAGAGGTACTTTGTTAACACCTAACCGCTTTAAATTGTTCCACAATTTGCTGGAATCACCAATGTTGTTGTTAATATTATGATTTAGCCATGCCTGTTTCTCTCTTCTAATAGCTGCAGTTGTTAAATTGCGTAATTGCTTGTAATAATCGAATTTTGATTCAGTTTTATGTTTTTTATAAGCTAACAAAGCTTTATCTCTTTTTTTCTGCATTATTTTGATGACTGGCGTTATCCATGGTGAATAACGTCTGTTCGTGTACATTTTTTTAACAGGAGCATGTTTCTCAAAAAGAGTAATAATATTTTGATTTAAGAATTTAACTTTATCAAAATGCTTATTGCATTTCTTCGTATTTTTCAACTATATCAATAAAAATCTGATGTGGCCACCACACAACCTTCCGCCATATCTAGACTTCCATGTATAATCCGGTAGGTACCCATTTAAAATATAAAAATAATTCGTATACTCATCCACTATAAACTGACTACCCGATTTTTAGCATGATTCCAATACCTTTCCTTTACAGGTATGGCGGAAGGTAAAAAGCATTCAAATTTTCAAAAATATTATAATTATTACTCAAATTTCAAAATTCTATTCGCATTGTTTATTTAATACCTAATTTAATGCTATAAAAACGGAATACTTATAGATTTTCTGTATCGAAAACATAGTTAGGTACTTTTCTTATTGGGTTTAGTTATTAATTGTACGCAAATATTTTCAGTTATTTGAGACGTATTTCCATCATCAGGTTACAAATAATGATATTATTATTAAGAGTGTTAAAAATTCTTTCAACAATAAGTTCTTGTCAAATATTTTATAATGTACAATGAAACTTTATATTTTTTATATGAACAATGAAAAAAACAGTGATAGAACCATAATAGGTAATAGAAAAAAAATCTGACGTGGCCATCACACAACCTTCCGCCATATCTAGACTTTAAACAGAAATGTATACGTACAATCCGGTGCCCATTTAAAATATACAAATAAAAATCTAAAATATTCATACACAGAAATTTGCATAACCTGAATAAAAAGATTCATTCACAGGAAAACTCTGCTGTGTTGAAGCCATCCTCCGTTCAGTTACTACATTTAATAGCTTACTTATGACTTATATAGCGCTAGTATGCTAACTTGTCACCCGTCTCACCTGTCGATATTTTTTACGCAGAAACAAAATTCAACCGATCATGGATTACAAGATATCAACGTTTTATTTGATAAATTTATTTTTTAAATTTTACTGCAGTTCTTTAATGCTACCAGATAAAGACAATTTTTTTATAACGTAAGTTGCAAATAACTTTTCCTCTTATTCTTATTACAAATAAATACTATATTTTTCCAAATTTATATACAATTTTGACAATTAACCTTTTCAATCTGTTCATAACTAGTTCCTAATTTATAAAAATAAGCTCAAGCGAACGCACCCAGGTTTGAAAAGCGACAAAGAACGCAGCATAGTGGTAGTCGACCCAGGTGACGAATAGAACATGGCGTACACGCCACATTGTTTATGTAGTTTGATGTAGTCAATATTAGAAATAAATAGTGTAATAAATCAAAGAAAAGAAATCAGTGATACAGTCCACTCCCTAAACCAAAGCAGGTACTAAGAACTACAGTTCAAACCATTTCATGGTCCTACGATCCGAATTTCTAAAGAAAAACAGTGAGTCTAACTACAGTTAGTGACAGTAAAATCGTGTGAAAATAGTTTATAAACATAACATAAGTGTCATAAACAGTGACAAAAAATAACAAATTTTGTTTATTACAAAAAACAGACAACAAATACAGTTTACTACAGTGAACAAAGAAGAAACAGAGGTTAAAAGACATCAGCTGGCATTGTTGGCAACAAACAACTAACATCACAAGGAGGTATTGCGGCCAGACCAGCATTGAAGGCGAACTCAGGTGAGATCTTCCCAATATATTTCCTTAAATTCTGTATTTCCTTGCACAAATATTCCTTAAATCAAAACAATGGAAGCGCTAAAGCAAAAACGCGAAATATTACTAAATACTTTAAACAATTTTGAAACATTTGTCAACAGCTTCGATATTCAAACTGGAAACATTACAAAACTTAAATTGAAGCTAGAGAAAATTGAAGAAACATGGAACAGTTTTGAAATTATTCAGAGTGAAATAGAAAAGGATCAGAAAGCAAAAGAGAAGTCTAAGTCGGCTGAATTTAGGAATCAATTCGAGGAAACTTATTTCGATACAGTGTCGAAAGCCAGAGATGTGGTTGAAGAAGCTACGAGAGCACGTCAGCAAAAAATTAACACCGAAATCGTCACAACATCGATGCCTGTACCTACTCGTTCAAATATACAGCTGCCAACGTTGACTCTACCGAAGTTCAACGGTGAGTACACAAAATGGTTAACATTTAAAGATTCATTCAAGTCAGCTATACACTTGAATGATTCGTTAACAAACATTGAAAAATTAAGACACCTGCGGAGTCTGCTAACAGGGGACGCTCTGCATTTAATTAGTTCATTGGAGACTACGCATGAAAATTATGAAATTGCTTGGACGCTACTCAATGAACGGTATGAAAATGCAAAAATAATAATTCATACACACATTAAATCACTGTTCGATATGCAACCATCGAAAGAAAACCATGTCAGTATCAGACAAGTCATTGACACTTTTCAGATGCACGTCCGTGCACTGAAAGCATTAAAAGAGCCAACTGAGCATTGGGACACGATGCTAATATATCTTTTATCCACAAAAATTGATACAAAAACAAAAAGAGCGTGGGAGCAACACATTGTTGACATAAAAAATCCTACTCTTAAAGAATTAATGCAATTCTTGTCAAAATATTGTCAAACGTTAGAAATATCTGAGGCCATAAATAAATCTGCTATTAAAACAGATACAAGCAAAGTTAGTACACATAAAAAACAGGTAACAGTAGCAACAGCAACAGTTTCAAATAACAACAATTGTTTTTTATGCAATAAACCGAAACATCAGATATACAAATGTTTTAAATTTTTATCTCTTCCACTTCAAGCTAGGAGAGAAGAAGTAAAACGATTGAAGCTTTGCAATAACTGCCTCAGAAGCGGACATGAAGCTGCTTACTGTCACGGGAAGAACTGCCATATCTGCGACGGTAAACACAACAGTTTACTTCATATGGAGCAACAGCAACAAACAGAAGATCTTCCTAAAACAGAAAAGATAGATACAACTGTTAGTACAAAAATCAACACTTACACATGTAGGTCTACACAACTGCAAACTCTGTTACCTACAGCTTCAGTAAAAGTAAGTGACTCTAATAAAAAATCATTTATAATTAGAACCTTATTGGATTGTGGTTCACAGTCTAATTTCATAACCACTAATCTATGCCGTAAACTAAATTTAAAAATGTTTAAATCAACGATGAACGTATCGGGATTTAACCAAACAATTTCTAAAACAAATTTTAAAACTAATATATTAATCAATTCATTACATAATAGTTATTCTAAACAAATAACGTGCATTGTAGTTGATCATATTACAACAGACTTACCTACATTGTCAATAGATGTATCAGAATTACAAATACCACAAAATCTAACATTAGCAGATTCTTCTTTTAATACCACAGGACCTATTGAATTACTGCTTAATGTCAGCATGGTTTTTGATATTTTGACAGAAGGAAAACTCGTCTTAAATGGCGGATTAAACCTACAAAATACAAAATTAGGATGGGTTGTAGGAGGTGATGTATACTTACCTGCACCGACACCAAAGTATACCCGTACACTTCTCTGTATAAAGCAGACCGAACGAGACATACATGATCAACTTCAACAATTTTGGACGTTAGAAGAAGCAGCAGCATCTATAAAATACTCCAAAGAAGAAGAATATTGTTTGGAACACTTTAAATCTACGACAAGCAGAGATACCAATGGCCAGTTCATCGTAAACATGCCACTTCGAGGAACGGAAGATGTATTAGGTAATACTTTAAATACAGCAATAACTAGACTTCTTTCGGTAGAAAGAAAATTTAACAACAATCCTATTTTAAAAGAAAAATATCATGAATTCATGAAGGAGTATGAAACACTGGGACACATGACCCCAATTCCGTACAATGAGAATAAGTTTTCGTACTATCTCCCACACCATCCGGTTGTTAAAATGGATAGCTTAACCACCAAGATAAGAGTTGTGTTCGACGGATCAGCACAACCAAGCGATGGATGGTCACTCAATCAACTCCAAAAGGTTGGCCCAACTATCCAAAATGATTTATTTGCCATTATATGCATGTTTAGAACATACGCAGTAGCTTTAACTGCTGATGTGGAAAAAATGTACAGGCAAATATTAATTGACAAGTCACAGCGTCATCTGCAACACATTGTTTGGCGAACCAACGTAAATGAACCAATGCAACACTACCAGTTAAACACTGTAACATACGGTCAAGCTGCCTCACCATTTTTAGCCATTAGATCGTTAATGCAGTTATCATTTGAGTATGAAGAGGAATACCCAGAAGCTTGTGATGTAATCAAAAATTCATTTTACGTAGATGATTTGCTTGCAGGTGCAGAGAACGAAGATAAAGCCTATAAATTGTATGAACAGCTAACTAAAATTTTAACAACAGCTCAAATGAAGTTAAGAAAATGGTGCACCAACAGTGCTAACACGCTACACAAAATTAACACTACAAATGAATCACAAACAAGCGTAGTGTATGTTTGTGAGAATGCCTCACTGAAAACATTAGGTATTCATTGGAATCCTAAAGAAGACGTGTTTGAGTATACAGTTAACATCAGTGACAACTCAGTCATCTCTACTAAAAGAACCGTGTTATCTGTTATCTCCCAAATCTTCGACCCATTAGGTTTAATTAGTCCTATTATTATTATCGCAAAACTTATTATACAAAGTCTTTGGCAAGCAAAGTTAGGATGGGACGATCCGTTAGATCAAAAATCATGTGCTGAATGGCGTAACTTTTTATTTAGCGCTGGACAAGTTGGAAAAATAAAAATACCACGATTCATTTTATGTGAGAGCCATACTAAAATAGAAATACATGGGTTCTCTGATGCGTCTACAAAGGCATATGCAGCTTGTTTGTACATCAGAGTAACAAATGACTGTAACCAAACCACAGTTAAATTAATATGTGCTAAAACCAAGGTAGCACCATTAAAAACATTGTCAACCCCACGATTGGAACTATGTGGAGCTTTATTATTAAGCAAACTGGTAAATAAAACTAAACAAGCTTTACGTTTAACAGTATCGCGTACTATTTACTGGACTGATGCGACGGTTGTTCTCGGATGGATCAACACCTCTCCTCACTTACTAAAAACTTTTGTAGCCAATCGGGTGGCAAATATTCAGTCTCATACAACCAGCTCAGATTGGAAATACGTACCTACCACAGATAATCCAGCGGACATTGCATCTCGTGGATCATATGGTAACAATTTAATTACCTCATCATTATGGTGGACCGGACCTCCATGGTTAGCTGAAACTGAAGATTATTGGCCGACACTTTCTGTAAAAAAGGAAGAAAACCTACCTGAAGTTAAACAGCAAGTTCAGACGTGTTACGTAGCTGAAACCAAACTTGATATTTTTGATCGTTTTTCAAAAATTGGTAAACTTAGACGAGTCTTTTGTTATGTGCTCAGGTTTATTAATAACCTGAAACTGAAGAAAAATAAAATGGCACCACAGCAAGATGCACTTACAATATCAGAATTATATGATGCAAACACTATGCTCATTAAGCTAGCACAACGACAATCTTTTTCAAATGAAATTGAACACCTGGAAAAAGGTCAGCCGTTATCAAACAATTCTAAACTTCTACGATTATCACCTTACCTGGATGATAAGAAATTATTAAGAGTCGGTGGAAGATTAGAAAATTCAGATTTTAAATATGAAAAGAAGCATCCAATTATTCTCGGAAATCATATACTTACCAAATTAATGTTCGAAGAAGCTCATATCACATTGCTCCATGCTGGACCACAACTTTTATTAAACCACATGAGAGAGACGTACTGGCCGATAAAAGGACGTAATTTGGCAAGAAGTGTTACACAAAACTGCACGAAATGTTTCAGATGTAATCCAAAACCATTGCAGACAATTATGGGTAACCTACCTACTGACAGAATAACTGCAACATATCCATTCATGATCAGCGGCGTAGACTACGCTGGACCATTTATGTTAAAAAACAAGAAAGGTCGCAAATCATCACTAACCAAAGGCTATTTATGTTTATTCATATGCTTTGTCTCTAAGGCTATACATTTAGAGTTAGTCTCTGAACTAACTACTGAAGCATTCATAATGGCACTAAGGCGATTCGTTGCAAGAAGAGGCAAACCAAGCCGTATTTACTCTGACAATGGAACCAACTTCATCGGAGCTAACAATAAACTACGTGAACTAGCTCAGTTTTTAAAAACTTACGAATCAGATTTGATTGACCAATGTACTACCGAATCAATAAATTGGAATTTTATTCCAGCCAATTCTCCCCATCATGGAGGTTTGTGGGAAAGCGGTGTAAAAAGCGCTAAATACCATATGCGGCGAATAATCGGTAACTCTTCTTTAACGTTTGAAGAATTCTCTACTGTAATTACCCAAATCGAATCTATTCTTAATTCTAGACCACTGTCTCCAATCTCCAGTGATCCAACTGAATTAACTCCTTTAACACCCGCACATTTCCTTGTGGGAAGATCTTTAGCTACTGTTCCAGATCCAAATCTACAACTAGTACCAGATAATCGAATAACCAGCTATCGACGCCTCCAAAAATTAACTCAAAATTTTTGGAGCCGATGGTCCTCTGAATACATTTCAGAGTTACAACAGCGACAGAAATGGACTACGGCTCAACGCAACATCCAACTTGGAGCTGTGGTGATTGTCAAGGATGACAATCTGCCTCCACTTCACTGGATTCTCGCACGAGTAGAGCAACTACATCCAGGGGCCGATGGAATCACCCGGGTTGTAACATTAAAGTTACCTAATGGCAACACGACCAGGCGCGCCATCACCAAAGTGTGTCCGTTACCGTGTAGTGATTAGTGTCAATAGTGAATTAGTGTTTAAATACCTAATTATAAGTGTTTATTTAAATTTAAGAGAATACCATTGTTATGTATAAGAATATTTATATTTTGTTGAAGCCATTATCTTCAAGGCTGGGGGCAATGTTCATAACTAGTTCCTAATTTATAAAAATAAGCTCAAGCGAACGCACCCAGGTTTGAAAAGCGACAAAGAACGCAGCATAGTGGTAGTCGACCCAGGTGACGAATAGAACATGGCGTACACGCCACATTGTTTATGTAGTTTGATGTAGTCAATATTAGAAATAAATAGTGTAATAAATCAAAGAAAAGAAATCAGTGATACAGTCCACTCCCTAAACCAAAGCAGGTACTAAGAACTACAGTTCAAACCATTTCACAATCTTCAAAAAATTTCACTTCCGATGAAGATATTTGTACCAAAATCTAAGGAGCTCTTCCAATTTATATACAAATGTTAAATACCAAATATCAAAATTTTCGGGTAATTCACACACACACACGCACACACGCACAAATTTCGAAATTTCTTTTCCTCACACAAAAATTAATGTTATTTATAAACTGATAAAAATAACCACCCCTGCTTTTTTTGCACTGAATTCTCCGAACATTTTTCTATGAAGTACTTTATTTTAAAAACTTATGAGGGCATTACTTAAGCTAAAATTTGAAGATTTTCTCCAAGAGAACGTTGAGAAATTCTAGCGTTTTTTCGTATTTCTTGTGTTTCATGAACTGTAACATCTGAACTAAGGCCTCCCTAAAGTTTCAATATAATGTATCTTGTAGATAATTGTACGTAGAATTTAATGCAAGAAACCGGAAGTCGTTATCTGTGTCCGTTTAGAAGTTACAGTTCATTAAAATGAATGTATACGAAAAAAATTAAAATTTCCAAATTTTCCCTCGGAGAAAATTTTAATATTTTAGCTTAACTAAGGCCCTCGTAAAGTTTAAATATAATGTATCTTGTAGAGAATTGTACGTAGATTTTAATGAAAGAAACCGGAAGTCGTTATCTGTATCGGTTTAGAAGTTACAATTCATTAAAAACAATGTATATGAAAAATTTTTAAATTTCCAAATTTTACCCCCGGAGAAAATCTTAATATTTTTGCTTAACTAAGGCCCTCGTAAAGTTTAAATATAATGTATATTGTAGAGAATTGTACGTAGAATTTAATGCAAAAAACCGGAAGTCGTTATTTTTATCCGTTAAGAAGTTACAGTTCGTGAAACACAAGAAATACGAAAAAACGCTACAATTTCTTGGAGAAAATCTTCAAATTTTAGCTTAAGTAATGCCCTCATAAGTTTTTAAAATAATGTACTTCATAGAAAAATGTTCGGAGAATTCAGTGCAAAAAAGCAGGGGTAGTTATTTTTATCAGTTTATAAATAACAATAATTTTTGTGTGAGGAGACGAAATTTCGACTTTTTAAAAATGATTTAAATATTCGAAATACATTTTAGCGATTTTCTCGAAAACTGTGCCACTTACAAGAAAATTGATGTTGACTTTTTCTGTAGAGAATTTAGTGCTCTATAATTATATGCAATAGTTTTTCGCGTATCATTAACCAATTACACGATAAATGTAAAAAAGCAAAAACAGTGACACATTTTGCTACGCTACGGACTTAGCACACACCGTAGGGCCGGGGACTTTTGGTATAATCATCACTAAAGACCTCCAAACACATCCCATAAATAAAATCTTTAGGATCAAAAAGTCCGTCTACAAACCGTTCTTTGACTAGACTATACTTTCTTAAAATATTTATTAAATTTCAAATTGACAGTTAGTTTGACATACAGAGATTGGAAATGTTTCGATATTTTTGTTTTTGTCAAAGAAAAAGGGACTCAATGTATTCGGATTATTTTAATTAAAACACAAACTCGTCAGAATATATTTATATTATTTTTAATAAAGAAATAGTAACTTAACATGTTGCAAAAATATATATCCAATAAATAAACTATTATTGTTATCATTAAGTTATCATTTGAAACTAGCTCTTAATGATATCTTCAATAAGAAATCAGAATGATATCTTTTGAATGATATCAAATGGATGACTTTATAATGATATCTTTATGATCACAGTATATAAGATATCCAATAAATAAACTATTATTGTTATCATTAAGATATCATTTGAAACTAGATCTTATTGATATCTTCAATAAGAAATCAAAATGATATCTTTTGGATGATATCAAATGGATGACTTTATAATGATATCTTTATGATCACAGTATATAAGATATCTACAAATTTAATTATATTGTTATCAATAAGATATCTTTTAGAATTATCTTACTGATATCTTTTATAAGAAAACCTAATGATATCTTTTTCGAGTTATCTTTTAGATATCCTTTATAAGAAATCCTAGTGATATCTTTCGGATAATTGTGCTATGTGGGTACTTAATATCGAAATGATTTATAAAGTTTCTATTGTTGTTCAACAATACGGTATGCATTATACATAGGTGTATGGACATCAGCCGAACGGACAATGGCCGAATGGGACAATGGCAGAACGGAATGCAGCCGATGGGACATTGGCAGAATAAGGGTGGGGATGAAAATTGCGATGACGTCATAAGGTTTGAGTTTATACTTAAAGTTTAGCTACACATAAATAGATGTCTCTAAACGTGACAGTGGTTTATAAAATGTTTGATTTGTTGGTGATAATATTTCTTGATTGACATTTAAAATAACCTACAAAAGCAATTTGAAATCAATCACCAATATTATGTAAACAAGGTACATAGGTTATTGTTATATTAAAATAACAATAACTATTATTATTGGTGGTACCCTTTGTGGTACCTAGTTTTAATTTAATATGTTGTATGGAAGACAAAGTTGGAACATAAAATTAAACTTTTTATTCAATATAAATTTATGTCTAATATCAAAATGATGGAAATCTATTGATTTAGATATAATTACTAGTACAATGGATAAGAATGAGGAAATTTTCTGTGGTAGTAGGTAAGGTTAACACAAATAAAATAAAGTAAAATTTATAAATTTTATTGTAAGTACCACGAAAAACATTATAATTTCGTATCTATTCCGCTTATTCATTGAAAATATCAATCTAGTTGTAGATATATTGTTTTTACGAATTTCGTACAATGAAACAACATCTTAATTATTTAACTTAATAAGTATAGGTATAATGAAAACAGAAATAGTATTTCTAATAATTAAGCCCAATCGCCTGGTTAAGCAATTACTATACTCTATTACATACGCTGTATACAAAAAATATGTACTTTACAACCTTTATAAAACTTTGTCCCAAATTTCAAAGGAGCACCAATAGAAGTTCCATTTATATACAGGTACAGAGAAAATATAATTTGAATGTAGTTTGGCGGCAAATTTGAATCACGTAAAATTCAATAGTATTGAAACTGCAAATGTAATCAGAACGATTCATTTTCATATAAATATTAACTAAAACTTGACAAGTTATATGAATATTATAAAAAAAAACTCAGAAATTCTAACCTATAAGAGAACTGTCACAATTGTATAATACTAGAGCTAAATTATCGAGTGTACCTAAATCTGACTCAAAAATGAACAATCTGATTGGTCAGCAGAACGCGGTAATTTTAAAAAGAAAATTTTATTGATTTTGTATAGCTCGGTTACTTTTCTAAAACAAGAATTGTAGGCAAGTTTAACAGTAATGTACAAAAAATTCCTAAATTCACTACTTACTACTTAGTTTTAAATAAGATGGCAACAAATTTTTTTGAGAAATTGAAATAAGAGTCGAGTTCTTTGAGACGTGGCGAGACGAGAATTGGGTATTCCTCGTCTTTGTCTCATTGTCGTCGTCAACCAAGGTAGATTAATATGAGAATATGGATTAGTACCTAACATTAATAATTTATTCAGCCACATATTGCACATCCAATATTGAATAATTTCATCGCGATATCGCGAAATTTAGACGACGATTAGTAGAAAAAATTATACGAGATTAACTTTTGCGCCAACTTGTATAAAAGAAATTAAAAATATATCTGAAAAAATCTGCAGTTTTTTTTAAATTGAATTATTATTATACCTACTACCTACTTACAGTTAGTAGTATCTTGTTATTTCTTTTAAATACAAAATAAATTATTCTTTATGAACAGATACTGGATTAAAATTGTTGGCGTAAATTAATAATGTACGTGTACCAGTTTCTAAAAGAAATAAATAACGTGTATAGTCGTGTAGGTGTAATAGACATATTATTATTATTGTTAAGCAGAATTCATTTAAAGCCGAATATATAAGTATTTATAAATTAAGAAGTGAATTTAGGATTTTTTTTGTACATTACTGTTCAACTTGCACACAATTATTCTTGTTTTAGAAATGAAACGACCTATACAAAATCAAGAAAATTTGCTTTTCAAATTTGCCGCGTTCTGCTGACCAATCAGATTGTTCATTTTTGAGCCAGATTTACACACAGTAATTTAGCTCCAGTATAATACAATTGTGACAGTTCTTTTATAGGTTAAAATTTCTGAGTTAAAATTTTTAATATACTTGTGAACTTTACTTATGAAAATAAATATTTCTGATTTTATTTGTAGTTTAAATATTACATTGAATTTTACGTGATTCAAATTTGCCGCCAAGCTACACCCAAATTTAATTTCCCCTTTTCTTGTATCTGTATAAAAATGAAACTTCGGTGTTCGGTAGGTGCTCCTATGGATTTTGGGACACAGATTTATAGTATCCGAGATCCGCGTGGGTTTAATTATTATAGAAATATTATGTCATTGTCTATTGAGTACCTAGGTACCTATACTTATTAGGTAAAATAAATAGATTGGAATAGATGCGAAATTGTAATATTCTTCGTGGTTCTTACAATAAAATATATAAATAGAATATTGTTTTACTTTTTTGTTGTGGTGTAAGTACCTTACCTAGGTACTATTACAAAAAATTTCCTCATTCTTATCTATTGTAATATCACCTGTCATAAACCAATAGATATCCATCATTTTAATATTAGACCATACATTTGTATTGAATAAAAATATTGGGTCATTTTATATTCTAATCTTGTCTTCTATACACATATTAAATTTATTCTAGTTACCTGCCATCAATAAGAATAATACTTGTTATTATACATACAGTAAATATAGGTAGTAAAAGTAATAATTATTTATTAATACCTAGGTACCTTGCTGATATACCTAAATCTCACATTTATTCCATTTGCATTCTATATTTACTGATCAATAATTGGTGATTGATTGCTATTAATTATTGTAGGTTATTTTAAATGTCAATCAAGAAACACCGCCAACAAAACAAACATTTTATAAACCACTGTCACATAGGAGACATCTATTTACAAGTGGTCAAACTTATAGTACAAATTCAAACCTTATGACGTCATCTCAATTTTCATCCCCCACCCTTCTTCGGCCAATGTCCCGTCGGCTGCATTCCGATCGGCCATTGTCCCATTCGGCCAGTGTCCGTTCTGCTGATGTCCCCGCTCCCTTATACATTATAGTGGCGTAAACCGTAGACCGACATAACATTCCTTGAATCGATTTATGACAATCCCTGGAGTTGAGATAGATCAGGAATAAGACCAAAGTAAATTGCATAGCCTAGCAGTCATATTTTATATAAGATCTTGAGCCAAAATCTGACTTTAAGTTCGTTAATGAGCTTTATTCATCCAGTGGTACCAACTTTATAAACATAACTTTTTTATTTTTATCAAAATACCATCGTGTGTGATATCAAAGTTAAAGATCTCGGGAAAAGAATTCTAGTAGAAAAACAAAAATAACATTAAACGATCGTCAATTGTTTTTTATTATAAATTATATCGAGTTTTGTATCAATTTAAAGCGCTTGGGGAGATAAGTTTAGTAAAAATGTAAAAAAATGACATTTATGCGGTTGTCAATTGTTTCTAAAAAAATTATTCAAATTATTATTAATTATGGTTATATTTTGCGTTATTTAAGAATGTATAGGCATGTATGTGTATATTCACATCGTAGAACGAACAGTAGAAATAACATTCCACTTCCCGTGAATGTTGAGTACTGACTCTCCGCCTCTAGCGAGCACTGACGACTAGTATTAAGAGTGGGGGAACGTTTGCGTCCAGCCTTCTGGGCTCTTTCCAGCGCATTTCCCCTTTACACTTGCAAAACCACAGATGGTGCACGTATGCAGAAGAGGAACCTTAATCCTGTAGATTGGTTACCATCAAAATAAAAATAAAATAATAAGTTAAAAGAATAAAGTAGGTATGGCGGGAGGTCTTGTGGTGGCCACGTCAGATTTGTTTATATTATTCTACATTTTAGTTATTTAGAAAAGTATGAACAGTTTAATAGGCGTACAAGGAAGTCATGCGGTGTCCACGTCAGATTTTTATTTATGGGGTCATTTATTTTTATTTTTTAATGGTAACCAACCTACAGAATTAACTTCCAATTACAATTACAATTTGAAACTCCAATGCATTTAGCTAATGTGAGAACATCATTTTACAATAGATTAGGCTATTGTCTGGCCCAAAACGGTTCTACTTTTGAATATTTATTGTAAATAGTTCAACTTTACTTATAAGTTCAAATTAGGATTAATTATTTTTAGATTTGTTTCTCAGGAATTACATAAATGTTTAAAAAAATTTAATTTATTAATAAAGTTATGTTAGGCAAAAACAAACTGGTTTTTTATACTTTTTTATTTATTTAGGGTAAACCATATAGTTATTGGACACCATACCACACAAAAACCGTTAAAATAAGAATTCTGTTTATCATTTTTGATACAGCGTCTGCTTGATGAATACGTCGATAATAGTATATTATATATTGAGGGACTAAAGTGCATGATTTAATCCTGAGGGTGAAGTTTATTTCACGAGCCGAAGGTGAGGGAAATAATTACCTGAGGGATTAAAGGTACTTTAGTCCTGTGGTATATACGCTATTTTTTGCACTTCATCCTCAAACGAATGCAAAATAGTTTATAAGAATACACATTTTGTAATTTTGACAGTAAATTTTATGACAAATATTTATATTGTTACCATAGATACTCTGTAACAAATAGCACGTATTTACTTGACAACGGGATTAATTAATTCAATTCCTTGACAACGGGATTAAATATGAAAAATAATCCCTTGGGATCAAATTTAGAACCTTAGTCCCTAAAAATAAAGACTAAAGAAGAGTTTTAGTCCCGGAAGTGCAAAAATGTATTTTTTCTATTTGGAGTTCACAGAGTTAACTTTGTGAAACGCAACTGAATGTCGCTAGAGCTCACTTTGTGACACGCAACATATTTTTATAGAAGGTTGGTATTGCTAGTATCAGATCAGTATCATATGACATTTATTTCAATTGTTAAACGTCAAACTTCAGAATGACAAATTTCAGTATAACCTCTAAATATGTTTTGCTTAATTAATTACTTTTTATTCAATAAAATTAATGAATCTAGAAATTGAAAACATATAAGTTCAATACTTTCTATAATATCTGTACTTATCACCTAGAATAGTTCAGTAATATATACGTTTGCAGTGACAGTGACAGTTTAAATAAATGGCAATATTAATAAATTAATATCACCAACCAAAACGTTACACACATAAATTTCCCTAAATCGTCTTGTGTATATTGTGGCAGTATAATTTAAATTTTAATAATAAAAAGACACCAAATAGAAAAAATCTGACGTGGCCATCACACAACCTTCCGCCATATCTAGACTTTAAACAGAAATGTATATGTGCAATCCGGTGCCCATTTAAAATACACAAATAAAAATCTCAAATATTCAAACACAGAAATTTGCATCACCTGAATAAAAAGATTCATTCACAGGAAAACTCTGCTGTGTTGAAGCCATCCTCCGTTCAATTACTACATTTATGGTGGGTTTATGCAGCAACTACATTAGAAAATTAAATTAAACCACTAAACTAGAAAATTAAATTATAAATGCAGTGTTTATACTCAAAACTAAACTAAAGAATAAACCAATAGGAATGCACATTTGCGCGTGCGTATAGTACAATCACACCAACCAGCACGCTTCAAACGTCAAATTCGAGGTTATGTTGACATTGCGCATGTGTAAACATTATAAAATTAAGAAATTAAACTAAGAAGTTGAAAGTATCTAACTTTTTAGTTTAGTGACGATAGTTTAGTTTGTTAGTTTAGTTGCATAAACGATTATATAAAAAACAATGATATCTACTTCCTTAGTTTAATTTCATAATGTAATTTCATAATTTAATTGTCTGCATAAACCCACCATTAATATCTTACTTAGGACTTATATAGCGCTAGTATGCCAACTTGTCACCCGTCTCACCTGTCAATATTTTTTACGCAGAAACAAAAATCAACCGATCATGGATTACAAGATATCAACGTTTTATTTGATAAATTTATTTTTTAAATTTTACTGCAGTTCTTTAATGCTACCAGATAAAAACAATTTTTTTATAACGTAAGTTGCAAATAACTTTTCCTCTTACTCTAATTACAAATAAATACTATATTTTTCCAAATTTATATACAATTTTGACAATTAACCTTTTCAATCTTCAAAAAATATCACTTCCGATGAAGATATTTGTACCAAAATCTAGGGAGCTCTTCCAATTTATATACAAATGTTAAATACCAAATATCAAAATTTTCGGGTAATTCGTATTTGAGTTATGCGACTAACAACCCTTGACCACACACACACACACACACACACACACATACACACACACATACACACAGACATCATCGTGAAACTATCAAAAATGAGTTGTAAGGACCCTAATTCGTGCTCATCCACTTAAAACTCACAACCCGATTTTTTGCATGATTCCAATACCTTCCTTTACAGGTAAGCGGAAGGTAAAAATAGTATAAAGAACTCATTTTATAAGACTTTTTCGCACTTGTTCTTTAGTAAACTCGCCCGAGGGCTCGTTTTACTAAATTTGAACACGTGCGAAAAAATTATGTCTTATAAAACTTGTTCTTTAATATAATATTGTGTGACAATAAATTTACGACAAATTATTCCTACTGTTAGTTAAGGACACGTTTCAAAAGTAGAGAAAATTGCTACATATCGGTCATACTTATGAACTACGTTGCTATATTTAAAATATTCTCAATAGAGGGCTATAAAATCGTGTTCTGAAGTTTGTGTCTGTTTACTATGACGAATATTCTCCCTAATTCTTGATGAACTCATCGGTGACAGGACGCAGGAGAAAATCAAGATCCTCGATAAATTTAAGCTTTCCTTCATTTAATATTGATTAGTCATTTTTATATCTTAATCTGGTTTTCATAGTACACATAAAACAAAATAAAATGAGCATTTTTATTATTATTAATTAATTTTTTTTGTTTTTTAAATAAATTTTTTATAATTTTTTTTCTGTAGTTTTGTATATTTAACAAATGTTAAGTATACCCATAAACAATTATTTCATAACAATTGAAAACGTTTACAAATTTCTCTCATCATTACATTTTTATGTACCTACTTAAACCTATGTGTATTTGTAAAAAACAGAAATTATATACAAGTATTCGTTTGGACTGGGGAACTAAATAAGTTATATAAAATTTAACATTTATTATTATATTGAGGCATAAATTACCAAATTTCTTAGAATTTTTTTTATTGTCGAGATTCGAGAATATTTTCCTGGAATCAATTTTGCTGGAGATTAGACAAATTTTCCTGAAACATTGTTGTGTGGCGATCAATTGTTAAAAATATTTTCAATAGGAATTATTTTTGTTAGATTTGATTGCAATATCAGATGTTTCTAAATAATTCTAAGAAACTTCAAAATCAAAATTGAAATTGAATTATCATTAGCAGATGTAAGAAAAATGAAATATTTTAGTCCCTCCTTCGTTTTAGTTATAGAGTAGTTATTGTTAATTTAGTGTAAAACTAGCATCAGGACCCGTTACGCGGGTCTAACACTAGGTCCCGCTACCGCGGGACAAGGGAAATGCGCCCCGCTTCGCGTGGCTCAAACTCCGCGGATCCTGAATTTGGGAGGATTCGGCACTTCGTACATCAATAATTGTAACATTTAGACTCTACCGAAATAAATTGTAATCTTTTCGTATGATGAAATTATAATTATTTATTACAACTTCAAATTATTCATATTTCTTCTTCAATATAAATATTAGTTAAGCAATTACAATTTTAGAATAGAATAAGATAATATGTGTAATAAAATAAATATCCTGGTTATCCAACTATAAACAAAAGACGTCATTTTGAATAACATAGTAGTTCCCATCAAGAACTTTAATATGATATTAAACTCAATATGATTATAACATTTTTTTTATATAAACAAATTGCAATCGCCGGCAATAATTTTAAATAAATTTATTAATTAGCCCTCGCCCTCACCTAGCTCTCTAATTTGATGTCAAACTCGATATAGTTCTATTATTTTTTCGATTAAAACAAATGCCGATCGTCGGTCACCATTTTCAATAATTTAATTATTGAGCCCTTATCTAGCCTTTAATTTGATATTAAACTTGATATGATTTTATAATTTTTTTATTAAAAACAAATGCCAATCGTCGAACACCACTTTAAATAATTTTATTATTAATTAGCCCTCATTTGGCTCATTAATTTGATGTCAAACTCGATATCATTTTAGAATTTTTTCGATAAAAACAAATATAAATCATCGGCCATTATTTTAAATAATATGATTTATCTAGCCCTTTAACTTCATATCAAACCAGTGTTGTGACAGATCATTTTAAAATTGATCTAGATCAATATCTTCTAGTTTAATATGATCTAGATCAGATCTTAGATCAATTTTTAAGATAGGATCTTTTTTTTAGATCAGATCAGAAATTAGTGATCTTTTTTTCTTTAGATCGTAAAAAGATCAATATTAGACAAAATATTTAATTGTTGTATTACATTAGGTACATAAAAAAGAAGAAAATACGTAGTATTCAAGCGATTTAATCTACAGTTTAAAATTAAAACATATTAAAAATATTAAACTCGTACTTTTGCTAAATATTCAATTTCATGCTTTAACTTGCATATAGCGTAGAAAAATCTAAAAATATAATAATCTTATTTTAAGATCGTAGATCATATTTATTTGATCTAGATTAAACTCAAGATCCTTAAATATAAGATGATCTAGATCAGACCAAAGATCACGTAAATTGAGCTAGATCGGTGATCTAGATCAATTGATCTAGATCAGTCACAACACTGTATCAAACACGATATGATTCTATAATTTTTTCGATAAAAACAAATTCGGAACGCGTGCCGCAATTTTTAACAACTTTCTAGCCCTTAAATTTACTTTTAAAACACAAAAGCCTGAATAGCCGACCTCTATTTTGAACAATTTTGTACATCAGTCCTAATCAAGACCTTCGATTTCTTTTCTTAGAATAAATATAAGATTTCGTGAAAATAAAGTATAACTAATGTAGAAAATATAGTAGTTATCGGTTATCCAGCTCGGTTCAAATCAAATGTGTCATTGTCACTGTCTGTTGGGTAGAAAGTCGAAAACTATATTACCGATATTTAGTGACAATTAAGTTATTTCGACTGAGCTGCCATCTCTATGGTAAAGGATGAACTATTTTCGACTACTTTGCTACTCAAATCTACTCAATTTGAATAAATTTTAATAGCCATTTTTGAGAAAACTACTGTAACAATTAAGATAAACATTGCAGATGTGTGAATATTAGAGCAAATATTGTTTCCTGAGAGTAATTTTGTATTGATATAGGGCATCATATTGAATAAAAATATTGTTTTAATGTTTATAGTAAACAATATTGGAACAAAAAATATTTCATGAAACAGAAAAAAAAATATAAATTTCAATAATGTTTTGTTTGCCTAGATCTTTTGACCAGGAGCGGAGAAAATGGCTAACAAAAATTGATATATTTTTATGCAACCTGCAAAACATCTGTAACGCACCCAAGTCGCGCAGATACTAGATCGCATGCGCACTTATATACTTAAGGTTGACGCTTAAGGGTGCGTTACAGATGTTTTGCAGGTTGCATAAAAATATATCAATTTTTGTTAGCCATTTTCTCCGCTCCTGGTCAAAAGATCTAGGCAAACAAAACATTATTGAAATTTATATTTTTTTTTCTGTTTCCTGAAATATTTTTTGTTCCAATATTGTTTACTATAAACATTAAAACAATATTTTTATTCAATATGATGCCCTATATCAATACAAAATTACTCTCAGGAAACAATATTTGCTCTAATATTCACACATCTGCAATGTTTATCTTAATTGTTACAGTAGTTTTCTCAAAAATGGCTATTAAAATTTATTCAAATTGAGTAGATTTGAGTAGCAAAGTAGTCGAAAATAGTTCATCCTTTACCATAGAGATGGCAGCTCAGTCGAAATAACTTAATTGTCACTAAATATCGGTAATATAGTTTTCGACTTTCTACCCAACAGACAGTGACAATGACACATTTGATTTGAACCGAGCTGGATAACCGATAACTACTATATTTTCTACATTAGTTATACTTTATTTTCACGAAATCTTATATTTATTCTAAGAAAAGAAATCGAAGGTCTTGATTAGGACTGATGTACAAAATTGTTCAAAATAGAGGTCGGCTATTCAGGCTTTTGTGTTTTAAAAGTAAATTTAAGGGCTAGAAAGTTGTTAAAAATTGCGGCACGCGTTCCGAATTTGTTTTTATCGAAAAAATTATAGAATCATATCGTGTTTGATACAGTGTTGTGACTGATCTAGATCAATTGATCTAGATCACCGATCTAGCTCAATTTACGTGATCTTTGGTCTGATCTAGATCATCTTATATTTAAGGATCTTGAGTTTAATCTAGATCAAATAAATATGATCTACGATCTTAAAATAAGATTATTATATTTTTAGATTTTTCTACGCTATATGCAAGTTAAAGCATGAAATTGAATATTTAGCAAAAGTACGAGTTTAATATTTTTAATATGTTTTAATTTTAAACTGTAGATTAAATCGCTTGAATACTACGTATTTTCTTCTTTTTTATGTACAACAATTAAATATTTTGTCTAATACTGATCTTTTTACGATCTAAAGAAAAAAAGATCACTAATTTCTGATCTGATCTAAAAAAAAGATCCTATCTTAAAAATTGATCTAAGATCTGATCTAGGTAGATCATATTAAACTAGAAGATATTGATCTAGATCAATTTTAAAATGATCTGTCACAACACTGGTTTGATATGAAGTTAAAGGGCTAGATAAATCATATTATTTAAAATAATGGCCGATGATTTATATTTGTTTTTATCGAAAAAATTATAAAATGATATCGAGTTTGACATCAAATTAATGAGCCAAATGAGAGCTAATTAATAATAAAATTATTTAAAGTGGTGTTCGACGATTGGCATTTGTTTTTAATAAAAAAATTATAAAATCATATCAAGTTTAATATCAAATTAAAGGCTAGATAAGGGCTCAATAATTAAATTATTGAAAATGGTGACCGACGATCGGCATTTGTTTTAATCGAAAAAATAATAGAACTATATCGAGTTTGACATCAAATTAAAGAGCTAGGTGAGGGCGAGGGCTAATTAATAAATTTATTTAAAATTATTGCCGGCGATTGCAATTTGTTTATATAAAAAAAATGTTATAATCATATTGAGTTTAATATCATATTAAAGTTCTTGATGGGAACTACTATGTTATTCAAAATGACGTCTTTTGTTTATAGTTGGATAGCCAGGATATTTATTTTATTACACATATTATCTTATTCTATTCTAAAATTGTAATTGCTTAACTAATATTTATATTGAAGAAGAAATATGAATAATTTGAAGTTGTAATTAAATAATTATAATTTCATCATACGAAAAGATTACAATTTATTTCGGTAGAGCCTAAATGTTACAATTATTGATGCACGAAGTGCCGAATCCTCCCAAATTCAGGGTCCGCGGAGTTTGAGCCACGCGAAGCGGGGCGCATTTCCCTTGTCCCGCGGTAGCGGGACCTAGTGTTAGACCCGCGTAACGGGTCCTGATGCTAGTTTTGCACTAAATTAACAATAACTACTCTATAACTAAAACGAAGGAGGGACTAAAATATTTCATTTTTCTTACATCTGCTAATGATAATTCAATTTCAATTTTGATTTTGAAGTTTCTTAGAATTATTTAGAAACATCTGATATTGCAATCAAATCTAACAAAAATAATTCCTATTGAAAATATTTTTAACAATTGATCGCCACACAACAATGTTTCAGGAAAATTTGTCTAATCTCCAGCAAAATTGATTCCAGGAAAATATTCTCGAATCTCGACAATAAAAAAAATTCTAAGAAATTTGGTAATTTATGCCGCAATATAATAATAAATGTTAAATTTTATATAACTTATTTAGTTCTCCAGTCCAAACGAATACTTGTATATAATTTCTGTTTTTTACAAATACACATAGGTTTAAGTAGGTACATAAAAATGTAATGATGAGAGAAATTTGTAAACGTTTTCAATTGTTATGAAATAATTGTTTATGGGTATACTTAACATTTGTTAAATATACAGAACTACAGAAAAAAAATTATAAAAAATTTATTTAAAAAACAAAAAAAATTAATTAAATAATAATAAAAATGCTCATTTTATTTTGTTTTATGTGTACTATGAAAACCAGATTAAGATATAAAAATGACTAATCAATATTAAATGAAGGAAAGCTTAAATTTATCGAGGATCTTGATTTTCTCCTGCGTCCTGTCACCGATGAGTTCATCAAGAATTAGGGAGAATATTCGTCATAGTAAACAGACACAAACTTCAGAACACGATTGTATAGCCCTCTATTGAGAATATTTTAAATATAGCAACGTAGTTCATAAGTATGACCGATATGTAGCAATTGTCTCTACTTTTGAAACGTGTCCTTAAAGATAAACGTCAGCTTTGCTATAGCACTGTTGTTATGTTCTTAATAATTTAAATCAAATGCAAGACAATTTGAAATTTTAATGACGTGACAGACAATTATTTCATAAGGTTGAGAAAATGAACACTTGTACTTTTTATACATGTGTGTTAAAACGCAACATATTGACAAGACAATGTTATAAGACGGATTATCAGGCTTGAATTATTTTTGAACCAGACGATAGAGGTGATTGAGGCGCATTTTATTTTGTATAATTCATTTGTTTTGAACTTCCTTTATCAAGTTTCATTTATTAATATGTGCTTCACCTATTGGTATTAGCACTTTTCAGGTCATTATTTAATATAAGGTATATTGTTTATGATACCGTTAAAAACCGAAAACTAGTTTTAACTAGTAAAATATGGAAACAAACCTCACCTAACCCTAGTTTTAAATAGTCAATACGCGAAGTTAAGTAAGGTTAGTTTAAGTTAATTTGTACAAATAGCCTAAATTCTTTCGAGTGTTTACTAGGTTAAACTAGTTTAAACTGGAAGATATTCGGTAACATCCCTGGTTAAAATGCCAGATAAAATGGTAGTTAATACAGATAAAGTTTTATAGTCCAGGCAATCTAGAGAAAAAAACCCTCTAACCTGGGCAAAATTGCTTCAGAAGCTTTCTAAACGGTTTTCGGCTCAGAAAATGTCACAGAATAACATATCCAAAATCTGCTAAAATCGGATCACGGGAACACCCCCAAAAATGGGTTCGAAAATTAAAAATGGCCGCCATTTTTAGTTTTTTAGCTTTATCTTGTATGTGGATAATACTACGAGAAAACTGTGACCTACTACATTGTAGAGCATAAAATTCTCTACAAAAAGATTCCAACAATTTTTTTTGTAACTATTACAGTTTATGAGAAAATCGTGAAAATAAATTTGGTTAATTTCTAATGATTTTAAATCAAGTCGTAATTTTGTCTTATCACACAAATATTGCTCTAATTTTTTAACGGATAATAATATCGATTCGCGGTTTCCAGCATTCGATTCCTAAAGCTTTTTTCTATAAGAGACATAATTTTTAAAAATTTTGGGACAACACTTAAGGCACAGGTGCGATTTATTTGCCGAGGTGAGAAAAACAAATGCCTGTATTTTTTGTGTGTAATTAACTGTCGTTTCTAAACTGGTTAAGATATTGACTTGCGGTTTGCGGCATGCGATTCCTTGGAAAATTTTCTATTTGATGCATTATTTGATAAAAATTCTGGACCTTTATTTAAACTGTAATTTAATTTTTTATTCATAGAGACAATTGAGAAATTTAAGTTTTATTAATATAACTAGTGTTTAATTAACTGTCGTTTCTAAACGGATGAAGATATCGACTTGCGGATTGCGACATTCGATTTTTCGGTCATTTCTGTATCAGAATTGTTATATTAATTTTTGTTTTGAGCATGAGTTAAACTGAAATGTAATGATTTTCTTAAATACAAAATACAGAAATTTGGTTAATATTTTTCTTGCTTGTGTTTTATTTTCGGTCATTTGTGAACTGAATACAATATTGACTTCTAGTTTCCAGCATTTGATTCCCTGGTCCTTTTTGTACTAGATGCCGAAAACCGCAAATTTTATTCCGTTGAGAAATTACAGTGCGAATAAGCGGAATTGAAAATTAATTTCAAAATGACAGAATTGATAGTTTACAAAAAATTTAAAAATACGCTTTATAAATAGATATAATACTTTCTCTTAGCAAATAAATTACTTTTATTAAAATCTGATTTACAACAAATATCCAATATGACCAGAGGCGCCCATAAATTTTTTTCAAGAGGTACAGTACAAAACCATTTTATTAATACCTATAACAAATTAATTACTTAGAAAAAAAAATTTAAGGGCGCCTCTGGGCATATTGGATATTTGTTGTAAATCAGATTTTAATAAAAGTAATTTATTTGCTAAGAGAAAGTATTATATCTATTTATAAAGCGTATTTTTAAATTTTTTGTAAACTATCAATTCTGTCATTTTGAAATTAATTTTCAATTCCGCTTATTCGCACTGTAATTTCTCAACGGAATAAAATTTCGATTTGCGGTTTTCGGCATCTAGTACAAAAAGGATCAGGGAATCAAATGCTGGAAACTAGAAGTCAATATTGTATTCCGTTCACAAATGACCGAAAATGAAACACAAACAAGAAAAATATTAACCAAATTTCTGTATTTTGTATTTAAGAAAATCATTACATTTCAGTTTAACTCATGCTCAAAACAAAAATTAATATAACAATTCTGATACAGAAATGACCGAAAAATCGAATGCCGCAAGTCGATATCTTCATTAGTTTAGAAACGACAGTTAATTAAACACTAGTTATATTAATAAAACCAGTGAGTATAAAGGTTATAGAGAAATAATGTATATGGGATTTCTGTAATAGAATATGGCGGAATTTTATACGAAATTATGCATCAGGACATGCTGCCACCTATTCGTGTAAGTTATAACTGAACGGGTGGTTTTGGTCTGCGCTAATGTCTGCAGCGTATCCCACGCTGCAGACATTAGCGCAGACCAAAACCACCCGCAGTGTTGTCAAATAATAACGTAACTCTACACAGCGGACGAGCAACAGAAGATTGCTATTGCTACTACTTGCTACTCACACACAATCTTTCCGTTCAGTCCGCGATTTTGAACAGTATTCGAGCATTGGGTCAGGCGTAAAATTATTAGAATTAAAATTGTACATTCATGAAATACTTACGTTTAACGTTATAATATTATAAAACAGAGATAAATTAAATACCTATTGTAAATTAAAACACCCGAAAATATCAATTTATGCACAATGTATTTTATTATTTAATAAATACAGGCTGTTTGAAATTTTAATTTCCGTTCGGGTCAATTTTAAAATTTAAATGAATATAGTTTTAGCTTGCATAAAAACAGCCTTTTGTACTATTTTTTAGTGTAATATTTGAGATTCTAAACAGTTCTAAGCGTTTGAAATACTGGTATTAAAATATTAATCATAATTTGCAGAAAGTAAAATTGGTTTATAAATCATGTCATTATTACTAAAAATCACTTGGGAATAAACAGTAAAATTTAAGAGACCAAACCAACTGAATTCATTAAACATAATGATATGATAATAATAGTGGAATCCCGGACATTATCTTAAATTTCTATAAAATTATAGATAATTCGATCTATAAGTTATAGAAAATCCCAAACTGATACTTATGGGTGAATTCTGTTCAAATCTGTAAGTGCTACAGATATGTAAAATTATAAATATGAAACAAAATCGCAATGAAATCTATAATCATATGAACATTTTTATACTTGTCAACAAACATTGATGTGATTTTGTTCATTATTTAAAGATTTACAAATCTGTAGCATTTACATATTTGAACAGAATCCACCCATTAGTCTTATAGATTTCGATAAAATAATATTCTGACTGTATGGTGTATGTCATGTCATAACATTTGACATAATGTAAATTTTTCTTATAGAATTTAAGTACAGTACTGTTAATAATTCCATATTAACAGATTCATAATTATTTTTTTAACATGTACAAATTATGAATTAAATTATTGTTGTACCTTGCATTTCTCGCTTTAGACGGTTTTAGGGCGAGATCGACATGCAATACAAATACAATCGAATTCAACTGACTTTCATCTGTCATCTGTCAAAAGTAGACCAATCAAAATGTAGGACCCTTAATTACAATTCAAAAATAAATCGCAGTTACGTTTAAATTAAATGTAATATTTCATGAATAACGAAAAACATTAAATAAAACAAAATTGTATTAAAATTACTTTTAAAAAAATTAATATATAAATGCTTTTTTTAAAGTGGCGTTTCCGCCGCTCCAAATTTTGGCCGCCCATGTACGGGGGCACGCTCTGCATCGGCTCTGCACCTATGCCAGAATCGACCCTGCTATGCGTGTTTGTTGAACGATTGCTATGCGTTTGTTGAGCGATTGCTTTGGAAATTAGTTAAATTAATATTAATTAATAACAATCGCCGAAAAATAATGTTTTTAACATGGAAAAAAATACAGATTTGCTGCCTAAAGCCCTGTTCGCACGGCGATCTTTGGAGATTCTACGGAGAGTCAAACTCCCGGCAAAGTCATGGCAAAAAAGAAGTTTTTTTCTTTCTTGTGATAATTGCGTGGTTTTGAAGCAATCAATAAATTATAAATTCTTCTTTTCCAAGACTCATTGATAATTTAACAAATAATTCTCACTAGAAAGAAAAAACTTCTTTTTTGCCGTGACTTTGCCGGGAGTTTGACTCTCCGTAGAATCTCCAAAGATCGCCGTGCGAACAGGGCTTAAGCTAGATTCATAGCCTCGGCTGCGCACTAGTCTATGAAACTCTAGCCGCGGCAGCAGATCTAATATTTTTTTGCCTAGTTAAACAAATAACTATTTTGCTTGGTCCTCAGTAACAATCAACTTTACGTTGACAATTGAAAGCATAAATATAAACTTTTCATAGTAGTCGTAGATAAATTATTTTATTGCCATAAGTATACTAAAAGTGACATTTCACAGACTGTCAACTGTAAATAATAAAATAGCACTTTTGATGTCAATCGGCGAAAAACAAATTTGTTATTTATATTTTCGTGAAATTTTATTGATTCACCATAGCAACAATTACTTTTACTGCCTAGGCATTAAAAATAATATATACCACAGGACTAAAGTACCGTCAACTGGGGTGACTTCGGACACTTTTTTGATATTTTTTGCAATAACTTTGTTAATTTGTAAAATAAATTTGATTTTTTTGATAAGATGTTGCAACTGATGTCTTAGCATGATTTTCCAATATAGACCATATTTTTAATGTTTTAATTTTTTATATTTTTCTGCTGTCCGAATTCACCTCTCGATGTGAGGTGAATTCGGACAGCTATTAAAAACCCATAGTAAACCGAACAGGTACCTATAAAAAAGTAACTTCGGACACAAAATTGTCAAAAAAATATGTATTTATGTATTATAATTTTTTTAATAATTTTAAACGCATTTATAGCTTGTAAATAAATGTATTTCTCAATTTATCGCTTAGCGTACTCTTTGATATAGAATATCGCTCCGAGGCTTGCCGTAGTGACTTTTTTTAAGCTGTACTGCTTTTATAACAGCATCTAAATATTTTTGGGTATAATTTGAGTAAGATTTACAGCCCAACCGTTTTTTATATTTTCGGGGTATGTTAAAAACCCTAGTTAACATCTACACAATAAGAAGTTTAACGTGTTATCAAAATGGCCACATTAATACACATATTTGAAATATTTTTTAATAATTAGAATACTTAGAATTTTATGTTAACATGTGTCAGAAGATAACAGTCATTGTATTAGCTACATGTAGAAACAAAGATAAATAAATAAATAAATAAATAAATAATAAATAAATCATAAAATATCCTTAGATCAAAATACGCGGAAAGAACAAAACTCGCCCCAGTTGACGGTATCTTTAATCCATCAGGTGATTATTTCCCTCACCTTCGGCTCGTGAAATAAACTTCACCTTCAGGATTAAATCTTGCACTTTAGTCCTATAATACACTGGCGGAAAAAAAATGAAACACTTTGAAATTCGTGAAATTTCGAACATTTTCAAACCGCCATAACTCGGCGTATTTTCAATCGATTTCGATGAATCTTTGTGGGCGAAAAACTTTGAAGTGTCTACTTTAAAGTCATGCCTGCGAATTTTAGCGCAACCCCTTCCGCCCCCCGCCAGCACCCCGGTGAAAAATAATAAATTCTAATTTTAAGTATGTCCAACTTTGACGATGTGTATGGAGTTTAAAATTTTTTTTGACTTGATTTTATGGTTTTTTGACTCATAAGTCGGAAGTTTTTTAACAAAATTGTTTTTTTCTCACGAATGAATTTTTTTTTCAAATTTATATTAGTTTGGGCAATTATTTATTTATTTATTCACACGAAATATCCAATTTCATTTTTAAAGAAGTAAGCAAATCTCACGAGTTTAAAGTTTACAGACCTGTAAGCAGATCTTCAATATCGAGAAAATTTAAATTCCGCCAGTATATATAATATACTATTATTGCCTAATCACTAAAACTGACATGTAACAGGCTGCCAGCTGTCAATAAAATAGCACTTAGAATGTCCGTCTTCGATAAATTAAAATTACTGGTCAAAAACAGGGTTATGCACCATTATCTTTTTTTTTCTTAAAATACAGAATAAACTAGGTACATTATCCTGTGAAAACACGACTAAAAATTTTTGTTAAAGAAGGTATGAACTTTCAAAATTTTAATATTCACGTCTACCTATAGGTTTTTGATTGACTGTGGCGTAACTCCCAAAGAATGAACCATACAAGGTTAGAAATTTCAAATAAATAATTAATTTATATATTTATTTCATGGTAGATCTAAAATAAATCATAAAAGTAACTCAATGTGTAAGTGAAATGCCATTATTCATAATAATAAATAAAAATTTTGTCCAGTAACAAAACAGTTTGATGTTATACTAGCATTGATTGTTGTGTTGGCAGATGGAAACTAAATAATAGGCTGCAAAGTTATTTCCAATGAGTAAGAAACAAGAAAATTAAAATGAATTAACATTTTATAGCTATAAAACAGCGTTAACATCAATTTTAAATTGATACTTTGACATTTTGTGACAGTTTCTTTCTGAGTATAGTACCGAAACCATGCCGCGCACCACCCCTTATTTTCTATTCTCTTTGTACCACACCACGTGCTCTTCCACCAATGAATAGTTTACAACTTTTAAAACCATATTGACAACACTGTTCACAGAATAGGTTTCCGAAATAGTTCAATATTTTCTCGTTAGATGGCTATTGATGCCATCTTTAGGTGAAAGTTCGTAACTACTCAAAGTTATGTGCTGCCATCTTCGAACAAAAGTGATCAAACACATAACAAAAAATACAATTACATTATTTCTCTATAACCTTTATACTCACTGATAAAACTTAAATTTCTCAATTTTCTCTCTGAATAAAAAATTAAATTACAATTTAAATAAAGGTCCAGAATTTTTATCAAATAATGCATCAAATAGAGAATTTTCCAAGGAATCGCATGCCGCAAACCGCAAGTCAATATCTTAACCCGTTTAGAAACGACAGTTAATTAAACACAAAAATACAGGCATTTGTTTTTCTCACCTCGGCAAATAAATCGCACCTGTGCCTTAAGTGTTGTTCCAAAATTTTTAAAAATTATGTCTCTTATAGAAAAAAACTTTAGGAATCGAATGCTTTAAACCGCGAATCGATATTATTATACGTTAAAAAATTAGAGCAATATTTGTGTGATAAGACAAAATTACGACTTGATTTATAATCATTAGAAATTTACCAAATTTATTTTCACGATTTTCTCATTAACTGTAATAGTTACAAAAAAATTGTTGGCATCTTTTTGTAGAGAATTTTATGCTCTACAATGTAGTAGGTAACAGTTTTCTCGTAGTATTATCCACATACAAGATAAAGCTAAAAAACTAAAAATGGCGGCCATTTTTAATTTTCGAACCCATTTTGGGGGTGTTCCCGTGATCCGATTTTAGCAGATTTTGGATATGTTATTCTGTGACATTTTCTGAGACGAAAACCGTTTAGAAAGCTTCTGAAGCAATTTTGCCCAGGTCAAAACGTAAATTGCCTGGACTATTAATGAGAATTTATCGTAACATATGTGCACACGTCGAATTTTATCCGCCATGCACAAAGTTGTAATAAAAACTTTATGAGAATTTATGGGATTCTATGAGCCGTAATATTTCTATTGTCATTTTATACGCAATGTGGTAATATATTCTATTGGGATTTAATCTGGATCAATTCGGAGCATATTTTATCTGCAATAATTGTAAATTTACGATAAAATTCTTAACGGATTTTATATGCTTCTATGAGAAATGTAATCTATTCGGTTCTATACGCAGAATGGCAATTAATTTTCTATAAGAATTAATACGCAAATACACAATTCGTTATTTTTATACGGTTTTATAGTAATTTCGCTATTAACTTTTAATTGGATTTTATCCGTTTCTATGTGACAACCATTCTATTTGATTCTATGAGCAAAGTGGCATGCAATTTAGTAAATTAGTATCCCACTTTGCTCATAGGATCAAATAGAATGTGTATCACAAAGAAACGAATAAAATCCAATTAAAAGTTAATAGCGAAATTACTATAAAGCCGTATAGGAATCACTAAATGTGTAATGCGTATAAATTCTCATAAAAATTAGTATCCCACTTTGCTCATAGGACCAAATAGAATGTGTGTCACATAGAAACGGATAAAATCCAATTAAAAGTTAATAGCACAATTAGTATAAAACCGTATAGAAATCACAAAGTGTGTAATGCGTATAAATTCTCATAGAAAATAGTATCCCACTTTGCTCATAGGATCAAACAGAATGTGTCACATAGAAACGGATAAAATCCAATTAAAAGTTAATAGCGAAATTACTATAAATCCGTATAGAAATAACAAAGTGTGTAATGCGTATAAATTCTCACAGAAAATAGTATCCCACTTTGCTCATAGGATCAAATAGAATGTGTGTCACATAGAAACAGATAAAATCCAATTAAAAGTTAATAGCGAAATTACTATAAAACCGTATAGAAATAACAAAGTGTGTAATGCGTATAAATTCTCATAGAAAATTGCATGCCACTTTGCTCATAGGATCAAATAGAATGTGTGTCACATAGAAACGGATAAAATCCAATTAAAAGTTAATAGCGAAATTACTATAAATCCGTATAGAAATAACAAAGTGTGTAATGCGTATAAATTCTCCTAGAAAATAGTATCCCACTTTGCTCATAGGATCAAATAGAATGTGTGTCACATAGAAACAGATAAAATCCAATTAAAAGTTAATAGCGAAATTACTATAAATAGGTATAGAAATAACAAAGTGTGTAATGCGTATAAATTCTCATAGAAAATAGTATCCCACTTTGCTCATAGGATCAAATAGAATGTGTGTCACATAGAAACAGATAAAATCCAATTAAAAGTTAATAGCGAAATTACTATAAAACCGTATAGAAATAACAAAGTGTGTAATGCGTATAAATTCTCATAGAAAATTGCATGTCACTTTGCTCATAGGATCAAATAGAATGTGTGTCACATAGAAACAGATAAAATCCAATTAAAAGTTAATAGCGAAATTACTATAAAATCGTATAGAAATCACAAGGTGTGTAATGCGTATAAATTCTCATAGAAAATAGTATCCCATTTTGCTCATAGGATCAAATAGAATGTGTATCACATAGAAACGGATAAAATCCAATTAAAAGTTAATAGCGAAGTTACTATAAAACCGTATAGGAATCACTAAGTGTCTAATTTTCGAAGTGCTTACTTCTCCGCTATTTTTACCTGTGGCTTCTAACTTATACCTTCTACCGATATTTGTATAGAAACAGATAGACTGTAACCAGCAATGAATGGTAAAATACATATTAAGTACCATAGATTCCAATAAAATCCGTTCTACTTGTGTACCATTATATCCTATACAAACTGATAGACTTTCATTCTTATATGCGGATAAAAACCAATAAAATAAATTACTGGATTTCCAGCAGTTTATGGTAAAATGCGCGTTCCAATACACATATTAAATACCATAGATTCCTATAAAATCCGTTCGACCTGTGTACCATTATATCTCATACGAACGGATAGACTTACATTCGTAAATGCGGATAAAAACCAATAAAATATATATCTGGATTTCCAGCAGTTTATGGTAAAAGAGGTGTTTCAATACACATATTGATTACCATAGAATCGTACAAAATCCGTTCGACCTGTGTACCATTATATCTGATACGAACGGATAGACTTACATTCGTAAATGCGGATAAAAACCAATAAAATATATATCTGGATTTCCAGCAGTTTATGGTAAAAGAGGTGTTTCAATACACATATTGATTACCATAGAATCGTACAAAATCCGTTCGACCTGTGTACCATTATATCTGATACGAACGGATAGACTTACATTCGTAAATGCGGATAAAAACCAATAAAATATATATCTGGATTTCCAGCAGTTTATGGTAAAAGAGGTGTTTCAATACACATATTGATTACCATAGAATCGTATAAAATCCGTTCTACCTGTGTACCATTAAAACTCATAAGATCGAATAGACGTACATTCGTATATGCGGATAAAAACCAATAAAATATATATCTGGATTTCCAGCAGTTTATGGTAAAAGAGGTGTTTCAATACACATATTGACTACCATAGAATCGTATAAATTTTTTTTATGTGTTTCTATGTGGCATTCTAACCAGGGATATACTCCGCGTCAAAAAAAGGCCCCACTTGAAATTGTGAAAAAATCAACAAATTTCAAACCGCTATAACTCAGCGAGTTTTCGATGGATTTCGATGAACTTTCGACTCCAAGAAAGTTCAAAGTGTCTACTTTAAGGACATCCATTCATTTTTGTAATAACCCGCTCTGCACCCCTGCAACCCCCTATGAAAACAAAGTGTTTTCAGGGGAAAAAATTTTCAACTTTGATGATTTGATGATGTGCACGGACTAGAAAATTTTTTTGACCCGATCTGTCTACATGAAAATAAAATTCAATCAATTCTCTGTAAATTTTTCGAAAAACGAAGTTCCTACGATGATTGGATAAAAAGTTATGCGAGTTTGAAAATTAAGTTACGTCTGAATTGATCAACAAATGCCGAGTAATGACTCAAAAACCTCAAAATGCAACTTAATTTTTAAACTCGCATAACTTTTTTATCTAATCATCGTAGAAACTTCGTTTTTCGAAAAATTTACAGAGAATTGAATAAATTTTATTATCATCTAGGCAGATCGGATCAAAAAAAATTTTGCTAGTCCGTGTACATCGTCAAAGTTGAAAAATTTTCCCCCTGAAAACACTCTTTTTCTGGGGGGATTGCAGGGGATAGAGGGGGTTATGTCAAAAATTGCATGCATCGTTTTGGACTAGACACTTAGAACTTTCTTTTTGTCAAGAGTACATATGAATTGATCAGCAAATGGCGAGTGATGACTCAAAAACCTCAAAATGCAACTTAATTTTTAAACTCGCATAACTTTTTATGCAATCATCGTAGGACCTTCGTTTTTACAGAGAATTGATTGAATTTTATTGTCATGTAGGCAGATCGGGTCAAAAAAAAAAATTCTAGTCCGTGCACATCATCAAATTTGTCAAAATTTTCCCCTGAAAACACTTTTTTTCATAGGGGGGTTGCAAGGGTGCAGAGAGGGTTATAACAAAAATTGAATAGATGTCCTTAAAGTAAACACTTTGAACTTTCTTGGGGTCGAAAGTTCATCGAAATCCATCGAAAAGTCGCTGAGTTATAGCGGTTTGAAATTTGTTGATTTTTTCACAATTTCAAGTGGGGCCTTTTTTTGACGCGGAGTTTATTTAGAGCTTTATTTTCATCATCGTTTGATCTGATCGTCGATCGTAGCTCACTATATTTTGTTTATTTATGTCTACACGTCTGATTTAATTTAATCAATAGTCAATCACTAAATCAAATAGTTTGTATTTATTTTAATTTTGATTTAATTACATGAATAATTGTTAAATTTATTACTTACCTGTTTTATGTATGTCATGCAATTCAAATTACACTTCAATTTTGTTCACGTCAATTGCGAATTATTATTTTACGTTTACCTCGTACCTGTAGTGTTTGTTAGTCAATCTTGGGGGTTGAACTATATGGCGACTAACTGGCGCCCTTTCTAAAAACTTTAGCCTGTCGTTAATCAATATAGAAATATTGTGAAATGGTGGTGGTGTCGTCTCTTTCTTAATTGCAGTGTAGGGTAATTTCTGTAATATATACCGGTTATTATAATGTTACCCTGTTGGATTCACGAAATTTACTATAATATTAATTATATTTTTGCTTGAATACAAAATAGTTAATTTCTTTTGTGTGTGTTTGTAAATAAATTTGCCTTAAAAATTCAATAGATTTTTCAGTAAAACCTACCTAGATATAAAGTGAATTATTCTACTTTACTTAAGGTAGAAAATCCGTCGGTCATAAGCGTGCGTGATTTCGGTGTGAGGTGAGGCCAAAGCAGTCAAATAATCAGAAATAAATCATTAAAAATCGTAGATTTGGATGTAAATTACAAATCATAGGTATCCAATTAAATAAAAAATATAATTAAAATTTAAGTTTACACTGAAATGCAGTAGTAGTACGTCAAAAACATAATTTTTCTTGAGATTGGAACCTTTGGCATGCGATTTCTCAACCAATATTGCGGTGACTCATATTTTTTATTTTTCTAATAAATACCTCAAATATCAAAGAATAACATATTCGTTTTCCAAATATGTGTTGGGTTGTTATGATATCAAATTTTCTAATCGTTTAGTAAATCTACTGCTAACCCCCATATACGCAATGTATTTTAGCGCGTTTTTGTGTCAACTTTAAATTCAATTATCTTCGTTATTTCAACGGTTACCTATAAATTTTAATTTTTATTCAAATTCTACGATTTGTAATGAATGCTGTATATTAATTTAAGTCATATTTTGGGTTGTCACTACCCATGGATTTACTACCTTAAGACCCATGCCGTCTTCGCTGGGCATTTTAGCCGTGGTCCCCCTCATACTTGCGGTACAACGTCTACCAGGTACGTAGCACACAGCGGGTCCTGCGTGAGTCGGTATGCGCGGCGCAGAGACTCCACGTGTTACTAAATACTAAATCACTTATGTGCACAAAACACACTTTTTGTCACTTTCGCTTGGAAATGTACTCGTATATTACTGATTTCCGTGTTTACTGATTATAATTTTAGTAAAAAATAACTTGTTTCTGTTGTAAACTCAGATAAAATTGAATTTTTTAATCGCACTGTTTACGAGTACTTAACTCGCATTCGCAATGTTGCCAATAGAAGAATCGGGTAGTAAAATAAGCATAAAAATTAAATCAATCAATATGGCTAAAGGAATATATAGATTTGAATACGGAAATGCGTGCAAAAGCATCTAATGCTTTCGAGAAAGATTTTTTAAAAGTAATGAACAATTCTGTGTATGACAAAACTATGAAAATTATTGATTGTTGATGTAAAATTACTAACACATTGGGGGAAAAATGGATGCAGGAAAACTTATATCAAAATCAAATTTTCATAGTTTATCTACATTTTCTGAAAACTTTGTTGCAATTCAAATGAATCGATTAAAATTGTATATATAAGTTATATTTAATTATTTGTGAGTTATGTTTTAAAAAACATTTATTTCGACTTATTAAGTTATGTCAGAACTTTTTATTAAAACAGAAATTAATTCAATTACAAGTGGTTGTTTACAATACGATTGCTCGTCTCTGACTGACTGTGAACTACATTACAACTAACATAAAAGAATATGATACAAGTTATTAGATAAGATACAAAGGTTTAGGGTTCAGGCTACGTCAGCATAATGTATGGGAACGCTGTCCATAACTCCTCCCTCTTTAAAATCGGGCTCCATCGGGAAGCTTCAGCGTCGATATAGGGGATGAAGTTCTCGGTTGAAGTTCGATGTCTTCTTTTGGACTGGAAGTCTGATATTTGGTTTTCTGCCATCTTTTCTTCAGGTAGATTGAAGAGATTATGATGATACTGGCGATGATTGCGACGTAAAGTGCCCATACTAGATAGTCTGTGGACTTGACGTCATCTTGATTGGTTATGTCGTTGGCGTAGGTGTTGTCGAATTTATTTATTGGTTTGAGCTGATCAATGTTATTTAATTCGATTGACATTTTTGGTATTTGTGTTTTATTGAACACAAGTGTAAAGTTTTCAATTATGATTGGTTTGCCAAATGTTCCATGTTTAAATGTTAAAATTTTATTTCTAAATTTCAATTGGCATTGATCTTCTTTGACGAGAAATATTCCTTGCAGGGTTTTTATTATGTCACCTTGTTTACATTTTGTTTCAATTTTTTCCAGGTTTGGAAATATTATTAAATATTGGTTGATGTCTTCTATAATTTCGATGTGGTTGTTTTTGATATTTAATTTGGTGAAATGGCAATTTTCGATTTTGTTGTGCAGTATGAAATTCTTCTCGCAGGAATTTTCGTTGATTTCATTGATTTTATTGGGACACTGATGCATTCTGTCCTTGTTGTAGACACATATGTCATGAAGAGATTTAATTTGTCCGTCTTTCGATTTAAGAAAGTATTCATAGCTTGGAATTACAGTTACAAATTCAGTATTGTATTTAGTAGGAATTGAGATTAACTGGAATAGTTCAAAATCTGTTTCATAGTTTATAGGGATTTCTATAAAGTATGTGATTTTATTTGGTGATAATTTACAATTTACAGAGATTAATTTTTTGATTTCTAGCATGTTTTCATTATCTAGATTAAATGGTAATTCGTTATTATAAAATTTTGAAATTTTATTTAATTCAGTATATAAGTCGTGTGATTTGATAATGCTTGGATGCATGGTATGCAATTTACAAAAGGTAAACGAATTTTCTATGTCTTGAAGAGTATTTAAAATTAAGGTAAATAGGGTATTAAATTGATGATAAACATCTTTTATCATAAATCTGTCACGATCTCCGGTTCTGCCGATAACGATATGAATAAGTTGCTCAATTTTTGACTTAAGTATTTTTTCGTTCTCTTTAATTGTATCAACAGTTTTATTGAAATACTCTATCATTTGTTGATTAACAGAATACTGGTGCTTTATTTGGTTATTTAATTTGAATTGATTTTCTTGCAAATGATTCATAATTTTTGAGTACCGTTTTTCATCCTCTGCATCCAAATTTCCAGTTATACTTTTTATTATGGAGCCTAATGCATTAATTAGTCCACGTTTAGATCTATTACTTTTTGAGTGGGTTGAAAAGTGACTAATTTTCTCGTTAATTGAGTCTTGAATATATTTGATAATTTTATTATCGTTTACAAATTCTGAGGCAAACGTATGGTCAATATCAAGTGTTTGTGAGAGGTTAACATATTGTTTGTTTAAATTATCGTATTGAGTCCATAGTGACTGTAAGTCATAGTAGTGTACAAATGTGTGTTTTGTTTTTTGAAGTTTTGCAGGTCCGAGATTTATAGTCATAAGTCCTGGATTATGTGTAATATCCTTGAAGTCTAGTCCGTGGGAATATGACAGGTAGAGGGACCTGGAATTGTCGGATCTTTATTAGTAACTTTTCGTGGTCTTTTAATGTTAGATAAGTGTATTTTGGATTGTTTTTTGTCGTTTGGTTGAGTTTCGATTAGACCTGTTTTTAAATTCGTATTTACTTTCTTAAGTTTTTCTTTTTTAAATTTTGGTTGTCGTGTTTTGTTGACTTTTTGTTTGTTTTGGACAAAAATCGTTTTTGGGATATTAGGGAGTTCTTCTCGATTTTCATTTATTTTAGTGATTAATTTCGTTTTATCGTTTTGCAATTTTTGATTAATATTTTGGTACATTAATTTAGTTTTTTCTTTGTGGTTTTGAATATATTCTTGAGTAATTTGTTTTTCGAGTTCTATATCGAGTGGGGAATTTGTTTCAAGATGTCCATTGATAATTTCGGTTGGTTTTAGATTAGTAGTACTATGATTAGTGTTGTTATAAGCTAAGACTGCGTAGTGAACTTTATCTTCAATAATTTCATTTTTGAATTGCTCTTGCATGTTAAATAAACGAATGTGTTCTATTAAAGTTGAGTGAAAACGTTCAACTAAACCATTTGAGTTTGGGTTTTGTGAGCTTGTAAAGTGTACGTCAATTTTATGAAGGGAAAGTAATTCTTTAACGAGGTTATTTTTAAATTCTAATCCATTGTCTGATATTATTAGTTTGGGTATACCGTGATGAGAAAAATATTTTGTTAGTTTGTTCGCAATTTCGATAGCATTTGTCGAAGTTACTTTATATGCTTGTCCGTATTTGGAAAAAGCGTCAATTATCGTTAAGAATTTTGAATTTTCAAGGCTGAGTGTGTCAACATGAACAATATCAAAAGGTTTATTTGGTGTTGGGGTTATGTTTAATTTAGGTTTTATGGGATTTCGTTCGTACTTAGCTGTTAAACATATTTCGCACTGATTAATGAAATCGGTAATGCTTTTTAGCTGATTTGGCCAATAATATTTCTTTTTTAATTGATTATGGACTTCATTGATGCCTCGATGGTTTGTTTTGCCTTCGTGATAATTCGTTATAGTTTGCAAAATTTCTTCTTGATCTTCTACATCAATTAGTTTGATATTACTTTTAATAAATATTATTTCTGAATTTTTAAAATGTTTTTGAAGTGCATTACTAAATCGTTCGTATATGGGTTGTTCAAAATATAAGTAATATTTTACTTTAGGTACAATAAATTCTTTAATGAAATTTATGACATCATTTTCGAAATCAGTTTCAGATAATTGTACAAGAATTCTCATTTTATCAGAGTGAATTTTCCTTATTTTTGGTTCGGCTGGGGAATGTTGTACTAGAGATAAAAAAATTTGATTCTTTCCGAAATTTACAGGTGTTTCGGTGATTGTAATGCCTATGATTGGATTCTCTGCGTTTGAGTGTACGGTTTCTAAGTCTGAACTTGAGTTTGCGATAATATTATCGTGTTCTGTGATAAGCGTTTCGTCTGACATAAGCGAATAAATTGTGATTTCGATGTTTGTGTTTGCAAAGATTCTTTTAATTAAAGATTCGATTTCGTTAAAATTTTTTCTATCTAGGCCAGAACAAATTTTGGGAATGTCTAATTTAGCAATGTCATTAAGTTCGCAAAATTCTTTTAAATTAGTTAGACAAGTTTCGATATCTTTCATTTTAGGTTCTGACTTGTAATTTTGTTTAGTGATTAAATGAAATAATATTCTATTATTTCCTATATGTTGGGCTTTTATTGCACCGACTTTGTTTTTTGATTTGAATAGAAAGTCTTTACATTTAAATTTAGCTTCTAACTGTTCTGCTATTCCTGCTGATAACTTGTTATCAGCTGAGATACAGTGTGCAATGTTGTTTTTGCTATTGAGCAGGTCATCAACAATGTGATTAATTTTTAATTTTGGTTCTATACTTAAATGAACGTTTTGGTCTGTTTCAAGATCGAGGTAATTGTCATCATCGTCGTTAGATTCGGTAACATAATACTCTACGTTATTGTCGTCGATATTTTGATCAAAGTCAGCGTTAGTTATTTCGCTGATTTCGGTATTGAATAATTCTTCTGATATAAAGTCAGGTTTGCGTTGTTGATAAGATTGATATTGTTGGAATTGAGGTTGCGGCTGAGGTTGAGGTTGGGGGCGGTAATTGCTGGTACCTTGTCTTGGAGTAAAAGTCTGTCGGGTACTTACACTCATAGGTGTAGGTGCTGGTTTAAAATTATTTTGTACAGCGTTTGGTTTTGTTACCGCACGTTGAAACGTGTTGTTTGTGTTAAATTGTGGATTCGCACGATACATAAGTTGTGGAATGTTTCTGGGTTGCGTTTGGGTCTGGAATTGTTTTACTTGGGTTGTGAATTGTCTTGGTTTGGTATTAGTAATTTGTTTTTGATATACTTTAGTCATTGAATCAATTTGGAAATCATTCGTTAGCATATTGAGTGCTGCACTCATGTCTTCTGGGTTTTTAGTTCGCATGAGTGTGCCTAGTGGTTCTTTGAGTCCTCTTAATAAAATGCGCAATGCATATTTTCTAAAGTATTTACCTAAGATGTCGGATTCATTTGGGTTAGAGTGAGTTCTCAAGTATGAAATTTGTAAATTTAAAATTTCTAGTACTCTGTTATAGAATTCAAACGGTGTCTCATTTTGATTTTGTTTTAATTCTGTAATTTCTATGTTAAGAGTATAACAATCACGTTTATCAGAGTAAGTGTTTAATAACGCTGTTTTCAAATCTTCGAATGAATTGATTTGGCAACTTGCTATATTAATAGCGGCTTCACCTTTGATCTTCGATAGAATACTCGACATGAGATAATCATTTTGAAAATCTTGTTCATCATCTTTGTTATAAAATTTTGTAACTAGTTTTTCGCATGTTATAATGAATCTAGCTAATAATTTAGGGTCACCATTAAAATCAGGAATCATGTCTAGGTATTCACGTTTTATTTCTGGTGGGGGTGCCATGTTTGTAAGAGATAAGTTATTTATTTGATCTAGTATTGATTGGAAAATGGGATCAATAGGAATTAGAATTTGTGAGTCAGAGGAAATAACTGAATCTGTATCTGAGTGTTCTGTTTCTGAATCGATATGCGCTCGATCACTACCGTTTGACATAACATAAGTGCTACTCACAGGAAGATGATCAGTGTGTTCATTGCTTTCGTATTCGGTCTTCTTCCACAATGGAATGAATGGAACTTCGAATAGGCTGCAGGACTTCTGCGTTGGCTCGGCACTGTGTTCAGCAGGGCAGGCTTCTCTTGTTATCGCGATATGCGTTCGTGATGACTTGAGACACGACTGAGTCTTTACACACCGGTCACTTTTGTAGGTTTCTTTATTTGCAATAAATCGTTGAACCGAAATAATAATTATTTCGTTAGCAAATCCGCTGCGACTGCGCCAGTTATATTTAATTATTTGTGAGTTATGTTTTAAAAAACATTTATTTCGACTTATTAAGTTATGTCAGAACTTTTTATTAAAACAGAAATTAATTCAATTACAAGTGGTTGTTTACAATACGATTGCTCGTCTCTGACTGACTGTGAACTACATTACAACTAACATAAAAGAATATGATACAAGTTATTAGATAAGATACAAAGGTTTAGGGTTCAGGCTACGTCAGCATAATGTATGGGAACGCTGTCCATAACTTATATAAACCAATTTATTTGAGTTTTACAATACTAGAACTTTTAAAATACCGTATGTATGATTTTCATTATAAATTTATAAAAAATAAATACAATAATCAAGTAAAACTATTGTACACCGATACTGATTCTTAAATTTATGTATTTAATGTTGAAGTTATTTATGAAATATGAAAAAAAAATTAAATGAATTCGATACATCTAACTTCATGCCAAATAATCCATTTAATATGCCAGAACATAACAAAGGAGTACTTATTAGGAAATTTTAAAGATGAAATGGGTGATGGGTGGTAAAGTCATTTCAGAATTTGTAGGATTGTGTAGTAAAATGTATTTAACACAAAGAAAACTGAAGAATATTAAATTAAAAAGCAAAAGGTATAAAAGGACATATTGTTAAGGATGATATATCTCATGACAATTACAAAAAAACTTTGTTTTATTAAAAAAAAATCTGCTGTGGCCACCACACGACCTCTCGCCTAATTCTGCTTATTCTACTAATCTAATAAATAGTTCTACTTACATTTTAATAGTTTCATGTTCATGTAATATGTAAACGATAATGTAAACCAAGATGCAAGCAAAAGATGTCAACTGTACTGTCACTGTCATAATAATTCAAATTTTGAGTAGAAACAAATTTCATATCATGGACAACAAGATACTGGTACTTAGTTGCTCTTTATTTTATTGCTAACTACCAGATTCAGCAAATTGTATTTAAAATTAACTGTACCCATAAATAATTATATTATCTTTTATTTTTAATTGCAAAAATTGTCATAAATAAATAATGTACCAATTTATTTAAGAAAAACTATATTTAGTTCCAGAAAGTACTACTTCCGGTTTGAGGATTTCTACCAAAATCTTATCCGGTGTTAAGATCCTTATTAAAATCTTAAATATGAAATTTGGTTATAAGACTTGATACTTTTTAAGTTATTACTTCCCCGATCTATGTAATAGAGGGAAGTATTGTAATCGTGATTTTTTGACAGTTCGAGATTTTGGTGAATCTTCACGTTTCAGACCCTACTGAACCCAAAAAACATAATTTTAAAAAAAGTCGGTCTGTCGGTCTGTCGGTCTGTTAGTCTGTCTGGATGTTGGATAACTTAAAAACGCGTTGGAATTTTAGACTGAAATTTTATATTTAAGATCTTGAGCCAAAATCTGACTTCAAGTTCGTTAATGAGCTTTATATTCAACCAGTGGTACCAACTTTATAAACAAAACTTTTTTATTTTTATCAAAATACTATCGTGTGTGGTATCAAATTAAAGGTCTTGGGAAAATTATTCTAGTAGAAAAACAAAAATAACATTTAAATGATCGTCAATTGTTTTTTTTTTTATAAATTATTCAAATTATTGGTGTCAATTTGAATCGCTCAGGGAGATAAGTTTTTTTAAAATGTAAAAAATGACATTAATACGATTTTCAATTGTTTCTCAAAAAATTACTCAAATTTTTTTATTCAACCAGTGGTACCAACTTTATAAACATCTTATTTTATTTTTATTAAAATACTATCGTGTGCGGTATCAAATTAAAGCTTTAACTGATCGTCAATTTTTTTATCATACATTATTCATATTATACCGAGTTTGGTGTCAATTTAAAGCTCTCGGGGAGATAACGAGATAAGTTTAGTAAAAATGTAAAAAATGACATTTATGCGATAATCAATTATTGTTTCTCAAAAAATTATTCAAATTTGTTCAATTGTATTATCAAATTAAAGTTTTCTGGAAAAAAATATTAGTCGAAGAATCAATAACAACATTTAAACAATGGTCAGTTGTTTTTACTTTCCGCATTACATTCTATAAGGCTATAAGGTATTGTGACGGGTTAAAATTTTCGAGTGTGAGTTTTTAGTGAATAAGTATCAGATTTTTTATGGTATTTAAATTATGCCGAAGTTGGTATCAACTTAAATAGTTTGGGGAAAAATGATAAATTTATTTAAATTTTGCAGAATAAAGCATAAAATTAACGGCGTTACGAAAGTAAGTTATTAAAACTTATAATCGGGGAAGTACTGTGGTGGACACAGCAGATTTTCGTGGACGAAAAATCGTCACATACGTCCATACGTCCATACATACATACGCACACACACACACACACAGACATCATCGGGAAAATATTAAATTCGTATTCTAGAGACCCTAAAACGTGCTTATCTACTAAAAACTCATACTCGAAAATTTTGACCCATTACAATACCTCTCTTATATAATATGAGACGAGAGGTAATTAATTTGTAGAACAAAATATTTTTAAATAAAAAAAACATAATATATACACAAAAGCAAAATAAACTATGTCTATCAGGAAACGATGATAAAAGATTTTTAATAGAAAACAATACAGACACATATGCTTTGGGACATTACAGAATAAACAATTTATAATATCAGATACCTAATTTACTTTTAATTTTTGAATGTAACTTGTATGTAAAAATATTGTTTAAAATATAATAATTATATATGAGTAAGTATATACTAATATACTCGTACGTTTTAATATTATTAATAAAGTAAACAAGATTAATATATGTTTAATATTTTTATTCATCTCTTCAACTCATTAATATTTTACTAACCTAATAAAATAAAATATTGTAGTCAATGAAACCTAGTAATTGAAATATGGGAGAAAATACCTACTATTAACCTAATTTTGTAAAACATAATATGCTTGTAAACAAGATTAAACAAGTTTCTTATTGTTATTCTCTTTAATACATGAATTATTTATACTGACCTTCAAATATTGTCGCCAAGAGTATATAAGTTACTTTCACTACACTCAACACAGTGTAGCATAGCACCGATAAGAGTGAGGGGTATTTTCTGTACACTCAGAATTTTTCCTCATATACAATACAGTTCATATGAATAGCACCGGTATCGGTGGCCGCAAAACCAGCGAAAACATACTACTATAATTTATTTACATGTACTCCTATGTATAGGTATAGTTGATATTGATAATAATTTGTTATAATCAGAATTATATCAAGTTTAGACATTATTTTTAATGAAAAATGAGCACTATAAAAACTGTAACTTACTGTATATATTTTTTTAAACAAAAAATTATTAGAAGTTACATAAAAGATATATTATAGATATTTACAGAAGAAATATGACATAGAAGTACAATTTATGCATTATGAATATATTAAATTGTTTATACGTATCCGTTTTACTTGTAAACATAATAACTAAAACATATGCCCAAGAAAACAAATCAAATAACAAATTAGAACAATGTGCGACAAATATATTTTTAAAATATTGCTCTAAAAATAATATAATAAATAGCTGGTCAATAAATATTAATAACACACCGAAAATTATAATAGATCTAAATAAAAGTACGCCTGAAGATAATACAAGAATAGATATGTACTTTTTATACATTCAAAGCATAAACCAATTTAGCTCATATTTAAATATATTTTCAAAATCTTCTGCTTGGAATTTAAAATCTAAATTTCTTATTGTCTATTTGGGTCCAGAAAATATTGATCAATTATTTTACGCAAGTTGGAAACAATTTATTTTAAATATCATTGTGTTAACTCAAAAGAATGATTCAACAAATATACAGACATATTTTCCGTACAAAAATGGAGCATGTGGTAAAAACATTTTAGCAGAAAACATAGCAAACTGTTCAAACTATTCACATTTGTATCCAGAAAAAATTCCAAAAATATCTAATGGTTGTGAAGCTAAATCCATGATAAAAATATTTGTACCTGGGTCCATATCTGCTGATGTGAACACAGATAACTCTTCGAAATCAGGCTTTGAAGTTGTTCTGATTTCAAACATTCTGCGCAGACTAAACCTAACTTTAAAATTTGACAAGTTCAACGCCGAACATTTCAACACTAAGTTTCCCAATGGATCTTATGCTGGGCCAATAGCATGCCTCCAGACAAAGGAATGCAATTTTGCTTTTGGGCATTTGTGGCCTACGCCACAGTTTTATGAAGACTTCGACGTGACTTATCCGTATATTTTTGACAAGATGGTTTGGTATGTACCAGCTGCATTACCTGGTGCTCAGTGGAGAAGTTTGTTACTCATATTTGATAAAAACCTTTGGATGAGTATTGTTGGTGCTTTGATTTGTAATGTATTTGCTTGGTGGTTAATTGGGTACAAAATGAAGCGGATATTTCAAAATTTGAGTTGGATCGTACTATACAATTGGTACATTTTGTTTTTAGGTATGTAGGTATTTTACTGTTGAGTAGTGGTATACCCTGTTTGAAATAACGAAAGAATTCTGACAGATAGATTCTATAATTCTATTAGTTGGACGTGCTAATATCAAGAGCGGATAACTAATACAATTCAAATGCTATGTCAATAATTATTGTCAATTCTGATTTAATTCTTGTAAGTGTTGTGCGATTTTTTTTGTTGTTTTTACTTCCTTGTACGAAGTAAGGAAGTATTGTAATCGCGAAAAATTTCGGTTCTCAGATTTTGACGGAAATATCCGTTTTGACCTTTTCTGAATCCATTATGACTAGTTTCGACGTGACGTCTGTACGTACGTACGTACGTACGTACGGACGGACGGACGTATGTGTGTCGCATAACTCAAATACGGTTAGACGTAGAAAGTTGAAATTTTGTATTTAGGACTGTTATAGCATCTAGTTGTGCACCTCCTATTTTTGGTTTCAGTCTACAAACCGGAAGTAGTACTTTTTAAAAATATTTCGATAAATATTTAATTTTAGACAATTTTTTTTATTTTAAATGAAAGATTATGTGATTATTACCTACAATCGGTATTTTATAAATATTTTTGTATCTGCTATCATTTAAAAATAATTAAAGTATATATTTATAATTTATAGTATTTCGGTATCTTGTAGTCCATGATCGATTAACATTTGTTACTACGTAAAATTTAAATGATTATGACATGACAGTGACAATAGTAAAATATGCTTTATATCTTCTTCTGCAGTTTAAATAAAATGACTAAAATATATTTGTGAGTATACTAGTATAATAAGTTAAAAGAATTTTTAATATTATTTTACATTTTAGTTATTAAGAAAAGTATGAACACACAAGGCGTACAAGGAAGTCATGTGGTGTCCACGTCAGATTTTTTAAATTTTACATTGCTATTATTTGTATTATTATTCTTTTACGGTTTTGTGAATTGTTGGCGCTTCTTTTTAAAAAGTGACTCCCATACCACGCCCTAATTAACTGTCAAAATTCATTCGTTATTTCTAACAGAGTATAGAGAGTTTATCTGTATACAGGGCCGGATTCAAGTCTTTGCCGACTATAGACATATTTACTGCCCTCTCCCCCCACCCTTATAATTAGAGTTGCGCGATATTCAAAATTTTTTTAACTGTTTTTATTAAAGGAGACCACAAATATTGATTAAATTATTAGGTATCAAATTATACTAACTAAACTACGAAGAATGGCGCAAACCGCACTTAAAAATCATTTCTAGTTTCCGAGATATGAGCGTTCAAAATTTTGGTCCAAAATCGAAAAAATGGTTATTCACTTGCCATTTGTTTGGGTGAAAATTATTTTTTTTTTACATTAGCGGATTATTCTGATTAAATTTCGAGGATTTCAATATGGTATAATAAAAATTCTAATTATTTTATTGATATGCGTAGTTTTTCTTGATAAAAACAGTTAAAAATATATTATTGTGTAATATCTGCCTTCATTTTAATTTCAATGCACTTGTGTTTTATATCGTTGAAAAGAGAAAAACAAATCTCCCTTAAGACGAGTCATAGCCAACTATGATAGTTCATGGGTCAGCTATCGAAATTCAAGATTTCGGTATAATTTGAAGGTACTAATTTTCCTTTTAACCATAGTTATACAGGTTGGTGGAGGTGAAATGCGAACATAGGGAACATACATGACAATTGAACTTTCATGCCAGGTATCTTGATATATTTTGTAGTACTGTCACAAAACGAAGTAGTGTGAATTTGTGTGGCAAAAAGAGTAATCAATAAGATAAATAATAATCAAATCTAAAAGTGCATTTAAACTTTCTCGTTCTGCCCGTACACATACACATTATTATGCAAAGAAAATATTTTAATGAAAATAAAAATTTCAATAATATGACAGCTACTTTGACATTGACAGTACTTATTCCATGTATATCAAGATGCCTAGCATGATAACTCCATTGTCATATATTTCCCTATGTTCGCATTTCACCTCCACCAACCTGTATATGAGTATAAGGATCACTAAAAACCATTATTGCCATCCTCAAGTGGTAGCTAATAGAAATGGCGGCCAATACAAGAAGGCCGGCGTTGCTTTTAAAAAACGGCTATATCTATGGAAGTAATGGTCCGATTTCAACAAACTTTTTTAAATAAAAGCTTAAGATGAGACTCACGTTTTACGTTTTTAAATTTTTTTCGATATTCGTTAAGTAGTAAATAAAGAACTACAAAAAAAATCTTTATTTGAAAATAAATTTCTTTTTACCTCTCGCCTAGAGAGGTATAGGGATCGTGAAAAAATTCGATATCGAGATTTTTGTCAATAAGCACGTTTTAGCACCTGTAGAACCTATTTTGACTATTTTCACGATGATGTCTGTGTGTGTGTTTGTGTGTATGTGTGTGTGTGTATGAAAGTCTGTATGTGTGCCTACTATGCTCTTTCGTTCTTATTCATTATCTCAAATTCTATTGAACATAAAATTCTAATATTTTGCATTATATATTTGTACATGTTAATGAAGAGCTGATTAGATTTTGGTAAAAATCTGCCAACCGGAAATAGTATTTTCTTGAAGCATTTTAACATTTTTTGCAAAAAATATAGAAAATTCTGCGATAGTTACAATTTATCATACGACATTTCAAAGAACAAATTATATCTTACAATATTTATTTAACATCTTGTCTATATCTCTTACCAATAAAGGAAAATTATTTTTCAAAGATATATAATTTTACCTACCACGATTTGTAAATCACAATATAGAAAAAAAATTAAAAACAAAAATGAATATGTCAATGTGACAGGTGAACAGACGTATACACATTTCTGAAATGTTTGTGGCACCATTTTAAAAGAAATGTAAATATTATTAACTGAACATAATGTAATAAGGTAATAATAAAGTTAAATTTGTATCTATAAAGAGCTAATTAAAGAACTAAGAACTATAAAATTATTTTCAAAAAGTTTGTAAATTTATTTAAAACCAAATTCACATAAATTACAGTGTTAAGGCGAGAGGTCGTGTGCTGGCCACATCAGATTTTTTTTATTATGGATAACCCCAAAAACAGACATACCTAGGTAAATGTTTAAAATTAATTTTATAGAGTATACTTATATTTTTAATTTGGTGTATATAAAATTATTTATTTGAACTTTAAATTATTGCTTTAAGACTAATCAATTACTAAGTATCTTTGTATACTTAGCCTAGTCAAATGTCAAATTAGACATTAAATCGCAAAGCGTAATGTAGTTCTGATTTTTTAATATGTTGTTAGGGGTGGCCGGCCACATGCGCAATTGACAAAAACCCATAGGACAAATGCCCAAAGACAAATACTCAATTGACAAATACCCATGCGGACAATTGCGCACGTGGACAAAAGCCCATGTGTACAAATGATCACGGGTACAAATGCTCATGCGGACAATTGCGCACGCGGACAAAAGCCCATGTGTACAAATGCTCACGGGTACAAATGCTCATGCGGACAATTGCCCACGCGGACAGAAGCCCACGTGTACAAATACTCATGGGTATAAATGCTCATGCGGACAATTGCTCACACGGACAAAAATCCATGTGTACTAAAGCCCATATGTACAAATGCTCATAAAATTATTTTTTCTCATCGGTATATTCTGTTGGACTCAATTAGGGTTTTGTTAGTATTGATTAGTTTATTTTAAAAAAACGGAGTTCTGTTGGACTCAATTAGGGTTTTGTTAGTATTGATTAGTTTATTTAAAAAAAACGGAGTTCTGTTGGACTCAATTAGGGTTTTGTTAGTATTGATTAGTTTATTTTAAAAAAACGGAGTTCTGTTGGACTCAATTAGGGTTTTGTTAGTATTGATTAGTTTATTTAAAAAAACGGAGTTCTGTTGGACTCAATTAAAGTTTTGTTAGTATTGATTAGTTTATTTAAAAAAAACGGAGATCTGTTGGACTCAATTAAGGTTTTGTTAGTATTGATTAGTTTGGGTACAGAAGTGCAAATCGAATTGTGAAAATTGGTATATGGGTAGCTGGACATTGTGGTGGGGGAACTTTTATACGCTGTGGTTTTTCGGACGTGTGGTTATTAGGCGGTATGGTTTTTATACGCTGTGGTTTTCGGTGGTGTGGCATTTACTCAGAGTTTGTATCAAAACCGAGAATGTGGAACTCAAGAAGGGTATAAGGTTCCTTATTTACGAGTAGTTCTATTCAATCAGAGTTTATACACAAACCGAGTATGTGGGGCTCAAGAAGGGTATTAGGTTCTCTATTCAGTTCAATTATTTTTGCTGTGATCTTAGGTTTAACTTAAATACCATTGCTGTACATTGTTGTGCGATGTGCGCATGAGCAGCCTTAAATAAGTAAATAACAAATTTTGATTGTTTCTTTCATTTTATTTTATTTTTTGCAAAAAACTAAATACTTTAGCGCGCTGTGTTATCGGAAACGCACGATAAAGTGAATACACGAGATAACAAAAAATAATAACTAAGGGAATGATTTTAAATAAGTGGGTAAGTAACAATAACACCGTTACAGTAATCTCTTCTAAAATTCTTAGAAACTCATTAGGGTGTAAGTTTCTTCACAGATGTTCAGAACAAACGCAGTATAATCATGAAGTTTAAGACATGCCGATGAGAAAAAATAATTTTTATTTGTACATATGGGCTTTAGTACACATGGGCTTTCGTCCGTGTGAGCAATTGTCCGCATGAGCATTTATATCCATGAGCATTTGTACACGTGGGCTTCTGTCCGCGTGGGCAATTGTCCGCATGAGCATTTGTATCCGTGAGTATTTGTACACATGGGCTTTTGTCCGCGTGCGCAATTGTCCGCATGGGCATTTGTACCAGTGAGCATTTGTACACATGGGCTTTTGTCCGCGTGCGCAATTGTCCGCTTGGGTATTTGTCAATTGAGTATTTGTCTTTGGGCATTTGTCTTTGGGCATTTGTCCTATGGGTTTTTGTCAATTGGGCTTCTGACCTGGAACCGTTGTTAGGATCAGTTGGGGTAGTGTGAATCCAAGTTTGCAGCTTCGAAAAACCTGTGCTTCCTGCGTAATACGTAAAAATCTGCAAAATTTTCGGAATTTTTTCAGTTGTTGCCTAATAACTCGTAAACTATGCGTTACAAACATTTTACAATAATGTATTTTATAGAGAAATGTACGTAGAATTTAATAAAAGAAACCAGAAGTCAATAACTTTGTCCGTTATAGCTCATTAAACACAATAAATATAAGAAATTTAAAAATCCCTTTACTTTCTCTCGGACAGTTAATGTAAATTTTATTTTCCGCAATAGTGCAGGAAATAGGCTTACTAGTGCGGAAAACTAAAATTTGTGTTTTATTTAATTATTGTGTCATGTAAACAACCGTCATAATGCTTAAGCATTAAAGTAAACTATGCAAAGACACCCAGGTAGTTACTACAAACAGTCAAAAACTTGAGTTTATTTTAATCAGGGACTATAAACGGAACGGAAACGAAATTAACCGAAATTTTGAGAAGAACGAAAATGGAAACGAAAACGAAATAGTTATTTTTTGTTCAAGATCTAAAACGAAATTTATAAAGCGATTAACGGTTTTAACAGTTTTCTACTTTTTTAGATTTAAAATTTAAATCAGTGTCCTTATAGTATCCCTGGTACAGACAGAGATATCTAAATCCATTACACATACTGGCCGCTAGAAAAGATCATGTTGGCAAACCTAATTACTTATTGTTTAACCGTAGTTTTAAATATAGAGCATTAAATATACAATAAAATTTATTTTTAGGATCTTGCAATATTCCTAACCAATTCATAATACGAATCCTACTAATATTTTGGGTAGTACCGTCGTTTTTACTATCAATGGCATACCAATCACAACTACTAAGTATTTTAACTAAACCAGTATACGAGCACCAAATAAAAAACTTAGAAGAATTAGTAGCATCAGACGTCAAAATAGAATTTGAAGAACTATTCATTACTGGCTTCAAAGAACAAGGTTCTGGCATTGAAAAAAGAGTCGCAGAAAAAGTAGAATTCATAACAGTTAACGAATATATGAATTCTCATAAGAGGGACCATTCGAAGGCCGCATTTTTTGAATATCCAAACAGAATGAGATACCACGCCTTAAATTATTACACCTTTTCGGACGGCGCTCCAAAATTATACGAAATTGATAATACAGTATTTCTTGTCCACATTGTTATGTATACTGTCAAAGGCTATCCGTATTTAGATAGAATAAACGAATTCATATTACGATTTTGGCAGAATGGTCTGCTGACAAAATGGATCACTGATACTGACCATACAAACAAACAAAAAATAACTGGACATAGGAATATTCGGCTTAATATCAACCATTTTATTGGTGCACTATATTTGTGGATTTTTGGGTTGCTGTTGTCTTGTATTGTATTTATTTGTGAAATATTATTGCACACAAAATTAAAATCTGTTGTGGCCACCACAGTACTTTAAGTTTTATCAACTTACTTTCGTAAAGTCTTTAATTTTATACTTCATTTAACAAAATTTAAATAAACCCCGAAAGTTTTTAGTTGGTACCAACTTCGGCATAATTTAAATAACATGTGAAAAACAATTGCACCACCGGTTAAATGTTGTTTTTTATTTTTCGACTAGAATTCTGTCCCAGTGTGCTTTAATTTGATAATAGGTACACTTTGTACAATTATACACCAATTTGAATAATTTTTGGGAAAACCGCATAAATATCATTTTGATACATATTTACTTAACTTATATATTTGAATAATTTATTACAAAACCAATTGACGATTGTCTATGTTATTTTTATTCTTCTACTAGAATTCTTTTCCCGAGAGCTAAAGCCGAGTTTACATTGGTTAAGTTACTTATACCAGCTACATGGTCCAGTACTGACCTGGAAAGTCAACTTTCTTAGACACAAGGCTAGTAGGTGTTTGGTGTTTACATGCAAGTAGGTAGTAGGTAAGTAAATAGCTCGGGTAGCTAAAATCAAAGTAGTCGTCAGTGGCAAGTTGTCATGGTTTTTATGCATTTTTGACGAAATAATGACATTAGAGTGATTTAAAAATGTGTTGAGTGATTTAAAAAGTTTTAATTCACTATTTAATAATAGCAGTTTAAAACGTCAAAATTGAATAAAAAATTTATATGACTGCATTCCAGTAGCATTTTTTTACTATTCTGTTCGGCATTTACATACATATATTAGCCCAATTTGATTATTTAGAATATATTTGAACTAAAATGGTATAAAAATCAAGAGAAGAAACTTAAAATATAAGTTTAAATTAAGTATTTAATTATGTCTTATGCTATCAAAGACTACTAAGTGGATAATAAATCCAATAAATGTCCGTTGATACAATTTCTAATAAATAACCAGTATGATCTCCACGATTATTAAAATTGCCCTAATTTGGTTGGGTATGCTTAAAATTAAATGGTAAATGTCTTCTAGTGGTATTGCTACCTCCACTTTCTTTAAAGAACAGTGAAATGATCTCGGTAATTTTGAATGTGGTCATTTGCATTTTGGTCACCCTTCTCTGCTACATATCCAAAACATGTTCCAACGGATTCATATCCGGGGACTGTGAAGTCTACGGTAACTATGAAATTTTTTGCTAATTTAATTCATTCATTACAATTATGACAGTATGTTGACGGGCATTAGAATTAGCGGTCTTGTACAGCGATTGTTATCCGTGCGTTACCATGATGTTGGTTATGTACATCTCCAGCAACCTTATAACGACGCCATAACCGACTTACGACATTTTGGACAACTTCAAATTCGGCTGCAACTTCAGTATGACGTCACCCGACTTTTAACATACCAAGGCACTAACATTTGTTCTCGCCTTCCCATTGACTAAAAAAAAAACTTACTCGAGAAAAATGACAGATATATACAGATTTAGTGTGTCGAACAAAGGCAGCAATAGCGAACGCGCTCTAAAAGTGGCATCGAATTTGTATTATATTGTATTTATAAGACAAAAGAAATAATCAAACGCATTATTTATACACTGTATAACATGTTACCTACAGTGCGACGCATGAATTTTAATACATTTTGTATTTTTTTAAATGCCCTAAATTCAACATGTAAAAGTAGTATTTTTCTCTTTATTCGGCTTTTTTTTAAACAATTAAAACTATGGAAAAATTTGGTCAAATCGATGCGCCGCACTGTAGAATGAATATTAAATATTGTCGTAAAAAAATTTCAATGATCTTATCGGATCTTATGTTCGTATCAGGTTCAATATTTTACAAACCGTAATGTTGGTTATGTGCACTGCGGCCTTTTTGTTCAAGTACCTCACATAACTTTATTTATGAGTGGACTGTATGAATTAAAAGGTTTAGTTTTATTTTAATGAAACCTTTGGTTTAAATACGACATGAAAACACTGTTTATTGAATCAAGAAACTTATGGTTTAACATATAATTGCAAAACAAAGATGTTCTACACGTGAAAAACATAGCACCAGACTCAAGTTTTGTACACTTCGCGAGCATGTCTAAATGGGTTTCATATGTAACCACAGATGACGGTAGTAGTATTAATTTCAAATTAAAATAATTTTATAACAGAATGGCAGTAACATATGATTCTAAATACGTATAGAGCACTGTTGTTCCTCTTTCTTATAAAGCTACAATTTAATGTTAAAGTTATTTATGAAAATATGAAAGAAAATTAAAATGAATTTGATACATCTAACTTCATGCCAAATAATCCATTTAATATGCCAGAACATAACAAAGGAGTATTAGGAAATTTTAAAGATGAAATGGGTGGTAAAGTCATTTCAGAATTTGTAGGATTGTGTAGGTACTAAAATGTATTCAATACAAACTGAAGAAAATGAAATTTAAAAAGCAAAAGGTATAAAAGGATTTATTGTTAAGAATGATATATCTCATGACAATTACAAGAGTAGGTACTTTGTTCCATAATGAAAAATTTTTAAATCAAAATATTTTTAAATCAAAAAAACATAATATATGCACAGAAGAAATATAAACTGTCTATCAGGACACGATGATAAAAGATTTATAATAGAAAATAATACAGACACATAAATGCTTTGAGACATTACAGAATATACAATTTATAATTTCTAATATTGTATAATTTACTTTCAATACATACTTTGAATGTAACTTGTATGTAAAAATATAATAATTATATTACAATATGATTATTATTTTTATTCATCTCTTCAACTCATTAATATTTTACTAACCTAACATTCTATCCTACAAAAATAAACCATTGTAGCCAATGAAACATAGTAATTATTATAAAAGTGGGAGAAAATACCTACTATTAACCTAATTTTGAAAATCATGATATTATGCTAGTAGACAAGATTAAACATGTTTGCTATTGTTATTCTCCTTAATACATAAATTATTTATTACTAAAAGTCACCAAGGATGGGAGGTGAGCGGTGGCGGGGAGGCGTTTGAAGGTGTTTATTTCACGTTATTTACAAAAATCTTTCAAAACTATCGGTCCTATCAAAAAAGCACCAATTACAAAATTAAAGAAGACAATGTTTCCTACAAAAATGACCCTTATCATTTTTTGTAGGATTAATACTTTCGAAGATACGGGACAGAAAAGAAAGAATGATAATAGTTCTTCATCTCCAAATAGTCCAATAAGATTAGTTTTTAAAAAGAAACTCATCTCGGTAAATCTGAAATTTGGTGTATGGCATTACCTTTCTTATTACCATACTAAAAGTCCCCTGTGATCCGAGTGGTGCTTCAGCCTCCATATTGTAAGATGGTCGCATTTGCATTTAACTCTGTAAGGGATAACTTTATAAAAACGGCTGCAATTTTTTAACGATTAAAAATATAATATAATATAATCCGGTTTAACTTTGTTTTAAATTTTTGATGTGATTTTTTTGAAATAAATAATAGTTTGACACAATATCTGTTACTATTTCTTTCACAATACATGCTTACGTAAAAATTTGTTAGTTAAATGCTATTCTTTAAAAATTTACGCTGTGGTACAAAATTACCCCATGTGGTCGGAGTAAGTACAAAATTCACCCGGCCTTACGAAGGTTAAATAATTCGATCTTCCATTCTTGGATTCGGTTGGTGCCCCTATTGCTGGAACCTGTGCAACGGCAGTATTTTAAGTCTTCTTGGCGATTTTTGCTGAATTTGGCGAGGGTTGGACGCTGAAGGAAAGACGTGAAAACCGGATTTTGGCCAGCCACCATTGTTTTTCCCCAGTTCGGTCCGACCGCCATTTTTCTCATGGCCACGCCACGGCTACATATAGGACCACAGTTAAGCCATTTTATTTTATCCCTAATTTGTATTATGTTGGGGTTATTCAACAAGTTTATTATTTATTTTTGTGAAATCATACGTACCTCGTTGGTTAGTGTAGTAGTAGCTGATCCTTGTGAATCTCTCGATTGTCTTTTTACCTTCCGCTTACCTGTAAAGGAAGGTATTGGAATCATGCAAAAAATCGGGTGGTGAATTTTTAGTGGATGAGCACGAATTAGGGTCCTTACAACTCATTTTTGATAGTTTCACGATGTGTGTGTGTGTGTGTGTTTTTTTTTTTTTTTTTTATTATTAACTTATTTATTCAGCATGTTCCATAAAAATACATTACATGCATAAATCTACCATATTACAATTGTTTATATCACAACAGTTCATTTTGTAAGTACTTCATTTCAATAATTGTTATTTCATTCCTTATTCACTAATTGTTATTTCATTTAAATGCTAGTATAACATATAAATAATTTTATCTTATTACAGTAGTTTTTCAAAGTCTATATCATTAACAAATTTAACAAAATATATCAAATCAAATGTTTCTCTATTAGGTCATTTTGAACTGTGGGCCAACTTCCTTGGTTATTTATAATATTGTCTTTCAGCTTAAGTCTTTGTTCATCAAGCAATACGCAATCATATATTAGATGAGTAACTGTTTGGTTTTCCGCACCACACTTACACTCTGGATTATCAGCAATTTTAAATTTGTAAAAATAACTTTTAATTTTACCATGTCCACTAAGAATTATTGTTACATTCCGGTCTAGGGTTAAGTTTATGTTTAATCTAAGTCTTACACTTGGAAAAAACATTTTCGTAGTGCTTCCTTTCTCACAGTTTTGCCACCTGCACTGCCACTTTTCAACGCTAGTATCTTCTTCTTCGCGACGTATTTGTCTTTTCCTATCCGTAGCTTCTGCTGTTCCTCTGTCTTCATTTATTTTGAGCCTTTCATGTATTCTTGCGATTTCTTCTAACTTTAATATTATCGGTGTGTTTCCTGCCAAGATGCATGACGCTTCGTATGATATCGTTCGATAACCTTTTATTATTTTTATGTTTATTAATCTCTGCACTCTATTTATCTTTTTCTGATTGGCTTTCTTTTGTAATGCGGTTTTCCAGGCTGTCACTCCATATGACAGTATGGGTAGTATTGCACCTTTGTAAATTATCTCTAGTGCCTCCTGTCTGATGCCCCATGTGGTTTTTGCTGACTTTGACAGTGTATGTATTAATGTGCAGCATTTCTCCGTTACATACTGTACATGTTCATTGAAAAGAAATTTGTTATCTAATATTATCCCCAAATATTTTATTTTTTGCACTTGTTTCAATATTTCGTTTTTGAGGAATATTTTAATGGTTTTATTTACTTTTGATGTAGCTCTTGTTACAAGCATTACTTGTGATTTCGTTTCGTTGAACGTTATTTTGTTTTGAGTTGCCCAAGATGTAACCTTTTGCAGCTCTATATTTGCACTGTTTTCTGCTGCTGCTACTGTTCTCCCGCTAGCGAGAATAATTAAATCATCGGCAAATGCTATAGCCTTAGTGCTTCTCTTGAATTCCAGATTTAGTAAAGAATTGTATTGTAGATTCCAAAAACCTGGTCCACTGCATGAGCCTTGTGGGCATCCTCGATTTACTGCTTTCAGGACCTTAATTCCGTTTACTTCTAATGCTGCTTCTCTATTTTCGAAGTATTTTTTCGCCAACTCATAAAGGTTTCTGGGACATTTGAGATCTTTCATAGCTTTTATTATGGCCGGCCACCATGCTGCATTGAATGCTCCTTTAACATCTAGGCTTACCATAACTACTATCCTTTTATCTTTGAGGTTTTGTGTGACATATTCCATCAACTCTATTATAGCATCAGTAGTACCTTTATTTTGTATAAATCCAAATTGATTTTTGTTTAGTAATTCGTTTGAATGCATGTAATTCATAATTCTATTAATCATTAATTTTTCTAGAACTTTTCCACCAACGTTTAATAAGCTTATAGGCCTGTATTTGGATGGTTCGCTTGAATTTTCTTTGCCTGGTTTAACTATTGGTATGATTATAGCTTTCTTCCATTCTCCAGGAAAATGCGCTCTTTGTAGGCATTGATTATATACTTCTGTTATAAAAAGTGGATATGTACTAAACACTCTTAGCAATATAGAGCTTGTAACACCGTCTTCTCCAGGGGCCTTTTTTGGGTTCATGTTTTGAAGGATTGTTCCCAGTTCTTCTTCCTGTATTTCGTGGTCGTATGTTGTATTCACAGGTTCTTTGATTTCGTTCCTTATTTGTTTGTGATATTCACTGTCATCTGATTCTCTGTCTTCTGGTACAAACTCATTCATCATCAGTTCCAGTGTACTTTTCGTGTCTGTTGTGTATTGTCCATTTTCGTCCTTGATTGTAGTTAAAGTTAAATTGCGTTTTGTTTTTCCAGCTGCTATTTTATAAACAGCATTCCATGGGTTGGTTTTATTTGTTAAGTTGCAATATTCTTTCCATGAGTCTATTTTACTTTTATTAATTTTTTGTTTGTACATAGCTTTCTCCTTTTCGTAATATTTCTTTGTGTGTGTGTGTGTGTGTGTGTGTGTGTGTGTGTGTGTGTGTGTGTGTGTGTGTGTGTGTGTGTGTGTGTGTGTGTGTGTGTGTGTGTGTGTGTGTGTGTGTGTGT